>WMED01014812.1:0-13884 GCA_019650415.1 Pipa parva | reverse complement strand
TTTTAAATGCTTTTTTTTACCTAAATTTCTCGACTTATACACGAGTATATACGGTAATCCCTTGGCTGGAAAAATCTGAGTTCTGACTCTATATACACATTGTAGATGGCTGTTGCAATTCAATGCATATGAATGAATTTATAGAACTAGGACAGAGGTGGTAAAACCACTTGGTCTTTGGGTTATAAAGTGGATGACAATACATTAACATTATCATTATATAACTCACTTATGTGAATATTTTTAGCAACATTCAATATATGTTTTTTAACAACTGTCAATCTTTTTTCAAAGGATGCCACGTTTTAGATTTATATATTTTATAATGAACATAGATAAATATATAACATTCACAAATAAAATGCACATTTTAAGATATGTGATAAAGAATACAGCATGTTCTCTTATTTTATGGACTTTAAATTACCCAGTACTGACTCTATCACCTTGGCATGGGCTAAAGACTTCCATAGAATACACAAAAAAACAGAAGAATCTTATCCTTATCCCAAGTATATTACTTAAAAATGGATTAGTATCTTCCCAAAACTAATACATCTGGCTATTCCAGGTAGTTTTAAAGAACATTTAATATTTAATTTATGTAAGCATTGCAATGGTTAAACCTAAATTGTTTGAAATTAAGGTTCCTTTATCTGTGGAGCATCTCTTAAGATACAAGCTTTACAAGCAAAAAGAAGAAAAAGTACACATTTAGGGTTTATGCTAACAGATTTATAAACTACACAATCTACTCTTTTAAACTACACAATCAGTTTAGACATTGGATAAAAATGTATATTTTGCATTAATATTTTTCTTGTAAACAGTTATGTAAAATGAAATAATTTTATATAAGATCATCAGCATTCATTATTTTCAACACGTGTTCATACATGATTTCGATTGAATGTTAAAAATATGTTCAGTGGCAAGCATTGTATGAGAAATCCATGACATTTTATATAAACATGAGTTAAATTAAATTATTTTTTTCACACGTGAGAAACTAACTTTCCTTCAGCATCTCTTTGAGAGAAAAATAGAAAATAAATAAAAATACAATATAGAAACAATATTTCCATAGATATTTCCCTGCACGTTGTTCATAAAGCAATGGTAGAAAAGCTTCTCTCTTCAAGGTTAGGTACAGTATTTATACAATCTCAGTATATACTGTTGTTTTCCATTTAGCTTTATGTTGTATCAAAAATATCAACAAAATATATATTTTAAAAAAATATTAAAATATATAGCATTTACTTATTTGGTAATAAAAATTGTTTTAGGTTCTTTTTATCATTTATAATGTAAATATAAAGCATTAAAATCACATTTAGACTGTTAACATGAAAATAAATTTTATGGTTGGTAACCATAACAACTAAACTTCTTGTGTCAGAAAACTGTCATGTAATGAAACATAATGTCCTTAATCAGATTGCATAAACTCCCTTTGGATGCTTCTTGCTTACCCCATACTGCCTTCATTGTTTCTCTCTTACATTTTCTAAAAAGAAACCTTTTCCCATGCTCTTAACATTTTGAGCTGGATTTAACTTCACAGTTACACTATTATTACCATAATCTTTTACTTTTAAAGTATGAAAATATCCACAATCGTCATCACTTTCAGAAAAAGAGAACTGCTGTCATGGCAATTCATCTATCTGTACAAATATTTATATTGCTAAACTAATTAAAATCTAAATCTAAACACAATATATGTTGAAAATCACTGTCTTTACTAATCTAATGTTAAAATGTAAACTTTAGAACATTTCAATATGTATGAGTTGCAAAAATATTGCCTAAGTCAGTTTTCTCAGATGGCTAAAGTGATCCTTCTTGAGTAAAAATCTTGAAAAAAATAACATGACATTTAAAAAATGTTTTAAAAATGAATGTGTATGCTATACATACCATCCTCGGTTGGCACATATATGTTCAAATACAAGCAATCTTCATTCTGTTCCTGCACATATGAAACAACTGTATCCAAATTGGCAGTAAACCATATGGGTAGCATATCATTTAGTAAAGATCTTTCATCCAAGAACTGTGGACAAACTGGTGCAAATTGGGAAGCATTCTTAACACCAGTCCAGGATGAAGGTGGCTCAGGTGCTTGAAAACGTCTTTCTCCAGTTGGAGGTGAAGCATATGGGACTCCCAAATATTGCTCAACAGGGCCAAGTATCTCAATAGGTAATGGTGTTCTTGTGCCTCTTATTTTACCATAGTTTGTAATTACAATCGGATGCTGTGCTTGACAGTCAATTATTGTAAATCGTACAGCAAGAGCTGCTATCCATAGTAACAAGTTTGAATTTACAACAATGCAGATAGGAGTGAAGATCAAAGGCAACCATAATAATTCCTTTGGTCTCGACATTGTTTACATCAACATCAGCAAAGGTTTTATCTCCCAGTATATGAGAGGACAAAGAAAAGTTTAAAAAAAACTAGGCAAGGTAAAAATAATCCATAAAATAAAGTGCAGGAATTATTGCCTTTCTTCTTTATTTTCCATCTGTAAGTTTCTTCGTACAGACTAAGAGATGCCCCATTCCACAAAAAAAGTATGTGTTTTCTATTCCAAAGATCTGGATCAGGCCATGTGTTGTACCTGTAGTTCAAACAATATCAGTTCATGTTCCTCAGATACCTATAGTTAAAATACAAATAAATCAAATTAATCAAAGTATTATTCTAAATAAGATCTTCTTGGCCAATGTCACAATATGTCTCTGGGCATACAATGGAGTATGGGTAGTGGACAGGAAAATAATAGAAAAAGACAGGCCAATACAGCATTGGTATAAAAAAAAAAAAGAAGAAACAACTATGCAATTCACACATTGTTAATATACCCATATTATTATTACTATAAATATGTATTCTTTTGAAAAAAATGGAATTAAAAGTAATGTTAAGGAAACCCGTGATAAAACTGCCTTGTTAAGACTTTGTAGAAGATGAAATAGCTCAATCAAAGATTTTCTGATATCATTAAAAAACATGGTCTTATTAATGAACACACAGGCAACAGCAAATAGATTGTTTCAGACATTATTATAGTATTAATTAATTAAATCAAAGTCTTTCATTTCTCTGTGGAATTTGGAAACTCCAGTTTAACTACATCTTAAGTGCTGTAAAATGTTTTGATTTTTCAGATTTAAATGTACAGTTTAGGCAAAGGTTGTTTTTTTTAAGTCAAACTTTAAAAAACTTAAATATACTGCAAACACATATTAGCTGATTTACAAAAAAACGATCCATTTATAAAATAATAAGTTATTTATTTCATAATGCCAATGTTATTTGTTTATTATAGGGAAACATATGTGTATTTAAGTAAAATCAAAAGAACAAATATGAAAATGGAGAAAATTAATTTTACCCATAACAAAATGGATTTTTATTTGAAGCATATAACTAACTAGAACCAACAGTGTTGAAAGAATATAGATTCAGATTGCTTTAATCCAATGATATAATTTAGGAGAGAAGACTAATTACATTAGTAAAATATGAGTGTGGTATACCACAAAATAGACTATATTTTATTGCTACCTTAATTTGTCATGTATTTAAAACTTTACACCAAATATATTTACCAAGAACTATTCAACCATATTGATTGATTTCACCCCCTTTCACTGTCAAATTTTGTTTCCCTGTACTTTTCGATTCCCTGATTTACAAAGGATTGATAAAAATGTTTCCCCATTGAAATAATCATTAATAGGGTGTTTTGCCAATTAGACTAAGACCAAACCAATCTAATTATTGGTAGAAGACCAAATTTGGGACCCTGATTCAGATTCCCACTCTGAAAGAAGACTAAAACACAAAACCGCTGTAAACAAGATTTATTTACGGCAAAGGACTATTAACAAAGGGGTTAAAAGCTTATTATAGAAGCCTTGTATGCAACAAATCCTGTACGAAAAATAATATCACAGCAAACAATAATAATTTCAGTATTACAGTTGTAACACAGCAACACAGCAAATTACAATAACATAACCCATATCCTTCACATATGTTCATGATTAAACAGTATTATAACATATCCTATAACCTTCAGATATGTTCAGTATGACATAACTACTAGGCACGCATTCCTTTCCTAGAAAGTTACGGAATGTTAACTCATGTACCAAGTGTATATGAGGCTGAACACTCTTCTCATCATTTGCTGAGGAGCTCCCTTGGATTATACGTTCATAAGGCACATCAATGTTGAGAATATGTGTTGGTATTCTGTAGATCCTATCTCCTTCAGATCCACAGATCACTGTCCACACCAAGGCATTCCTCTCTGTGGCTCACGGGCTTCCCAACATGTCTTACAAGTCCCCTGCTTTTTATACCTTTAGAAAATCTCCTTACTCATCTAAGATGGGTAGGCTTTATCAGTCTATGAGCTAAACTGTTTAACCAATATTAGCCAATATTAAAATTCTATCACTGTATTTAATTGACTTGAATGACTTGATACTCATTCTAATCACAGTAAAATACTTTTCACAGTTTAAGTAAATAATTTCAATGTTAAAATGTTATACACGTTAAGTTGTAAACATTGTCGATGGGTATGTGTTCTATAGCATACTATAACTAATTTGATATCTTTTAAAAACAAATATAGATTGATTCTATTATGTAAATGCCAACTTAAAGGAAAAAGGGATCTTGCCATGGATGACGTGAACAGGTCACTTAAAATTATATTGCCTATAAAAATCAACATGTGGGATGGTCTGATAGATGTATATAAAATAAATAATAGAAGAAACTATCCCTGGATCCTGCTGTCCATCACTTGTTTATAAAAATGAATAAACACTATGTATTTGAGGTGTTCTCACTTGCTCAGATGCCCTTGTCCCCCTATCCATCAACCATAATAGGTTGTTATTGAGATATCATGTGTGTGTGTGTGTGTGTATATATATATATATATATATATATATATATATATATATATATATATATATATATTTCATTGTTGTCATGTCATGGGTGTAGTTATCATAGTCATCAAGTTTTCATAAGGCCAAGGTTGTGGTTATGCCCTTTATATCATGAATATGTAACTTGATTAAAAGCTCAAAATAAATATTTTACAATGTTGTTGAATGAACAGCAATAGTTCACTGCTGGCAATACACATACCTGTCAGGATATGTAATAGAAATGCTTCTTATATGATATTTAAAAAGCAGAGAATAGCTGCTAATATTAAACAAATCTAACAGAATCATGTATAACCTAAGGTTGGCACATGAGGCACATTGCTTTTGTAGTTTGACCAAAGAAAGGTCTTCACATACTCCTTGAATAAAAATAAAATGTTTCCTACAATTCACTAATAATGGAATTTGAAAGCTTGAAGATAATGAATTGTTTATGCTTTACAGTATAAACTGACAAAATATCCAGTTTTAATAGATAGCCGTATCTTTTAATGTCAGTAAATGTATAATGTTTTTTTCATGGAATTGCAGATTTAGGGGGGAATTCATGATTGTGCAAAGTGAGCTCCGGATCCTTCGGCTCACTTCGCACAGACTGATATGCACTCACTGATGTCCTGCAGCAGACATCAGAGAGCGCTTTAAAGGGATTTCAGTCTCGGTGAGGCAACTCTTTTGTTCTCGCCGAGACTGGAATCCCTGTAATGCGCTCGCTGATGTCCGCGTGCAGGTCATCAACAACCGCATATCAGTCTGTGTGAAGTGAGCTGAAGGTTTCAGAGCTCACTTCGCACAATCGTGAATTCCCCCCTTAATAAGAAATACATGGGTATCTAATCTGAATTTGTATATTTTGGTTAACATACTTTTAGATTTTGTTAATAACTTTAGACTCTACTACTGATTGGATAGAACAATAGTTTTAGTTTGAAAATATATGTACAAATATATAGATAGTAGCAATCAGTCTCTAGTCTTGTTATATTCCTGTAATTTTGACAATATTGAATAGCAAATACAATATTTAATTTACATTTATGAATATAATTAAAAATATAAAATATTTAATACAGTATATAATTAATTAAAAATAATTAAAAATTATTTAAAATTAAATTAATTAAAATTAATTAAAAATAATTAACCATGATTCAGCATCAATATACTTAAAAATATGAAAACACCTAAAAATTGGAAACAAATTAGTAATAAATAAATGTGAAACATGCATTAATAAATATTATTATTATGGATTATTATATATGTGATAAGTGTAAATTATTAAACTAATGCCAAAATACTAAAGCTCATGACAATAGTTTCTAGTCAATCACAAATTTTGTCTTCCATCTGTTACATAAATAAAATGCCCAGTATTTCTTGGCTAGCTTAGGTTGTAGTAGCCTGCTGGGAGTTGCAAGACTACAGTAGCAGAAGGCTTATCTGTGGTATTTCCAGTAAATCTAAAATATTATATTATATACATGATACTTTAAGATCCAATAGTAAACATGAGACTGTTAAACTAATTGCAAGCCAATCAAAGGTCCTAGACTAATGTATTACATCTCACAGTACTTAAACACAATCAACCACTGAAATCATTCAATGCTGCTAATCCTCATATGAACATACCCTTTGTTATACTGTGCCTACTGGAACACACCACAACTATTTATTTGTATGAGTGAAATGTAATTTGACTAAAATGTTTATTTTATTATAGTTTTAGATCATGATTGGTTGGATACAATGATTACTTCACAACATTGCAGGAAAATAGACTGAACTCAATGAACTTGTGTCTTTTCAGCCTTATAAATTATGTTACAAAATACTATTACACTATCCATGCAGCCCTTAAATATATTGAGGGTGTTATTGCCTTCTGGGATCACTAAGTAGGAACATAATTAGCTGCTTCATAAGATTTTGTAATCAACTATCAGTAAAAGCAAAGCTACTTCCTGATAAAGGACATATTGTAATGTACAAAGATTCATGTTAATAAATTATAGTGCTTCTTATGAAAAATCTAAATTTGCAGACTGTAGTCAGTGATATATATTTATTAATTGCTGGGAATGGTGATCTGATTTGCAACAATGCATTTCTCTTTTATAAATTACCTTCCATCTAATATTTTCTATAAACATATCACACAGAATTTTCTTATATTACAGTATACCAACCATTATAGTATAAGTAGGAAAGTGTTCCAGGAAGACTATTAAATGACTAAAACATGTTCCAAAACATGAATCTCTCTAAGCCAATGACATGTTACATCATTATGTATTATACTATACTAAAAACTTGGCGACAATTGTCAATAGTAACTCAATGTTAAAATTGAAAAAAAAAGGTAAAATCATGTTATCCTTTTAACTGAATTCTTTTTCAATCATGGTGTATATTATGATGTACAAATACTTGTATTTTAGTCAATTCAAGTAAACATGATGACAAAGATTAAAGTAAAAAGCTCATTTATATTCTTATTGCAATTTATTGCACAACACAGACAAAAAATGCATTACTTGAGGGTGTGCATCCAAATCATATCATTAGCAATGATAAATTATTCTGCTTTTTAGACAGGGAATATATATGGGAAAAACTTTCAATGTATTTCCATGAGGAATGGGTTATGCTAGAAGTTATGTATTGTTGTAATACTTTTAAAACCGTATCAAATATTTCTTGAAGGTTTACGACCTTGGTTTCATCATACTAAGAAGATCAAAAGCAGTTGCTATTTTCCACTATTTTATATAATATATAAAATTTTAAAAAGTTTCAAATGAAATAATGGTACACAACTACAATCACTTATCCCATAGTTCATTAACATAATTGCACACTTCTAAACTTTATTACCTTTTAAGTAATAGAATAATGTGTCTTTTGTTGCAAAGCTGAGTGCTATATATTCTTTAGACCTTTCCCAAATAAAGCGGGATGCTGTAGTAAGTGGGCTGTAAATCAATTCAATTATGAAAAATCATTAGATTCCTATACATAAAAAAATAAAATGCACAACTCAAGATTATAGGATGTTTACTTTTTCCTTAAAAGCAAAATTTAAATTGACTCATAGTCATAATATATTCAGATCACAAAATACCAAGCTGTAATGCATTATATAAGTCTTCATTTTACTATTAAGGGGGTTATTCACTAAAGTCCAAATTGTTGCGTATAGGTGTGAATTCGCCAGATAAAGACAGACACAATAGGCTGCTACTGTCACATTCGCGTCTTTATAATGAGAATATTGTCACAGTTATGATTTTATTATGGGAAAATTGTCACAATTTTAACTTTCAAAAATTGTCGCAACTTTACAATGGGGAAATTGTCACGGATTTACTATGGGAATCCGCTGTTTGAGAATTCGACAGTCGAATTCGCACCTTTGTGAATAACCCCCTAAATGTTCCATATGTAACATTTAAAATAAGCACTATTAACCTTAGGATAGCAATCACATCTAAAGCATAGTTTCTTTATAACCTATTATAAAATCTTTGTAAACTATTAATCATAGTAGGTAAGAAAACACTAAAAGACCATAGACCAAAAGATCCAAGAGTGCAAATGTAAATAACAGACTTTAGAGCAATGAAAAAAACTATAGCTATTTTCCCATTTGCGTTATATCCAGAGTGCTTGTATACATTAAAATGTAATCTACTTATTTAGAATTGGAGCAGTTAATTAAAAGTTTTTGGTGGTCTTTGAGCTGCAGTTTTGGTGTAAATTTGTCAAGAAAAAAAAAATGTGCTGTTCTCATAGCAACTAGTTACAGAGGAACCAGTGTGAATGCTCATGCTACCACAGAGATATTGTACAAGAGACAAGTTCTTTGTACATTTAAATCAATCCATTTGTCTGAGGCAGCCTTTAAAAACACAGTACCCATTGTATGTGACCTGTAGACATTTACTAAATACTAATCTGAAGTTACGGGAAACACTAAAATAACCTACCATATCTATTGATAGATATGGAAACCGCTATATTCCATTATTCATAACTATATCACTAAAATACCTTTCTTTTCTATAAATATTGCTCTACTTTAAGCCTAGTGAAATAGATAATAAGAGGCTATGAATATATGGCAATACAATTCTTAAATCTAATCTTCAGAATATGAACAATACACTTTTTATTTTCTTATATGTTATGCAAAATAAGCACAGCTACAAATTAGAAGGAAGTTTTTTGCATTATTATGTATGTTAATTAACTTATTTTACTATGAGACGTATTTGAGTTGTATTTATTTTTGTGTCTCTTTTGTCTGAATATCACATAGTAATATATGGATTTTTTTTTCACAGTTCTACAGTTACCTTGCTTTATTGAGATATCCATAGATCACACAACACAAAGCCTGAAAGAATGGTGGGGCACATTTTACACTGTAGATGTTTGTAGTTTTTTTAGTATTTTTCAGTTACTTTTCTCTGGAAAATATATTACATTTAACAAGAAACAGTGTTTTGTCAAACTAAAGTAGCGGTTCTCAACCTGTGTGGTGACGTCATGGCCGAATGTCATCACATGACACGCGTATGTGATAACATTGCGCCCAAACGTCATCACGAGACACGCAATGCAATGACGCCATGCCCAAACATCAGCATGTGACATCATCACGGGGGGTCGCGGTCTCAAAAAGGTTGAGAACTGCTGAACTAAAGATTCACCAGATTAAAGCTATATTTTTTCTGAAAGTGAATTTCGAAATATTGAAAGTAAAAACATTATTAATTCCTTTAATATTCTTTTAAAGGACATTTTTAAATAAGCATTAAGTTTTTGCAAAAAAAAATTATTTTGATGTAGAAAAATACATTTGAGATAAAAAAAGATTATTTACTTGAGATATAAAGATTTAGTAGAGAAAACAAAATTTCTTACAGTGTGATACACTATTTGTTATAGTATAGTGCCAAGTTACTCAAAGTAAGCATCATATTTTGATGGTTAAATAACCACTTTTTTTAGAACATTAAGCTTAATAAAAATTACTTTTATTCTAGTGTTATAAAATACTCGGTCTAAAGTTCACAACATCCTAGATGCAATTTACAATGTTTTATCATCTAACTGAACTTTACTTAATAACTAATTTTACTAGACTAAAAAACCTCAACTGTTTCTTATCTACTATAAATTAACCCTACCAAATTCCAACCTGTTTGGATCAAAAGTGTCAGCTTTGTTTTTATTTATATGTATAAAAACACTCATCTTTACCTAGCAATGATTATACACGGGAAAGGTAGATTTGCAAATAAATCTGACACTTCTTCTAGATCAAAGTAGAACTAATGTACCTCAACCATAACTGATATGCTAAAAGTACAGGGTCTACAAGCCTTAACCACTATATTATGAAAAAAAAAATCAAATAGTAAAATGCAAACATACCTACCACCCTTGAGAAAGGGCCTGCGGCCCAGAACATGTCATGGTTATGGTCGATCAATAAATACATGGTGATTAAGCTAACATAATTTTGCCTATTTGGTACTGTGACAAAAGTACTCAAAAAAGCATAGCACGTTTTCTGATTATACCCTAACATACTTGAAACAGTTCTTTTCTAAATGCTATATTATGAAGCTCCAACTCAGTACCTCTAGGCTGTAGTGCTACCTTATAGCACAATGTATACAGATTAGCAAAACTGTCTTTTTGGTTTAATGGATGGGACTAATCTTAAATAAATATTGTCAGCTTTATCCAATCATGTTGGATGTTTTATCTAAAATGATGTTTTGATGCTGAATATTTGTAAAGATAGATTATGGCATTTGGTTAATTTTAGCTGTGCAGATTGTTCTTTAAAGGTTTACTGCCCTTGTCAGACATTATTTTGCAGTATTTTCAGATGCTTCATATATCAGGAGCAGGACAGTTGGGGAGGCACCAACTACAGTAAAAAGTAGTGCTTCATTGTGGAGTTCAATGAAGGTTAAGAATATAATAAGCAACTTAGTTCATGCAGTAACATGTTTATTGTGTTTTTAACCAGTTGAGCAGCTCTTTACACTATTTACATATAATTTAAAAAACAAAGACAAAGGAAAACAATATAAGCATACTATATGTACTATTGTGGAATCATATTCATTAATATCTGTTTTGCCTTTCCTCCTAATATAAAATATATGTAAAATATACAAAGTTATGAATTTCTAATTGAGCAATGATTCTTCTATTAGAACCATTAATGACAGTAAGAATTAAACTGTTTTATTGAAATTAAAGATTGATATGGATTCTTTCCAAATATAATCACACACACTCCTATAGTGTCAAGTATCTCAATTAATTGTTATTGTCCAATAATGCTTAGCATATCATAATAGCAGAAGCTATTGATCCCCAGAGAAAGCTGTACTTTAGAATTATTTTCCAATTATGTGTGCTCCACAACATGAAAAACACTATCTTCTCTTTAATCTCAACTTTTAAACTTACTTGTAAATATAAAGTTAAACTTTAAGGAATATGATATGCAATTTTACATGTATGATTGTCTTTTCAGAAAATATAGCATTGCCACTATACCTTCCACTATACAATATGATCCGATTTGCTAATCACAGATTTTTGCAGGGTTCCAAAATAAAGGCAATAGAATTATAGGGAGATAGGGCAAACTGTGTCCCCAATTGTACACCATTTATTTATCTATGAACAAACTTATATGAAAAGAGTACATTAATGTTAACAAACATCTTTGAAGTGAAATTGTAAAAATAAGGGTTCAAAAAACTATTTTGGCACATTACCCTACATAACTGTCAGAATATTTAGAGTATATTTTAAGGGTTTGAAATGATGATATGGACAATGGTATATATTAAAAATATCAAGGCTTTTTATAAATGTATGGTATAATACATAATTACGGTAATTAAGTTTGGATTAATCCAATGACACTGCAGATCTGAAGGAAATTCTAGTTTCTGAGATACCTAAAAATTACAAATAAGTCAAATCCAAAACACATACATTGGATTTTTGGTCTTTCAGTTCTTTACGAACCTCACTAAAATTTTTGATGGGCCAGTAAGTAGTCCTGGATGAGCCGATGTTGCCTGCAAAGCTGTTCCTCCTCCTCTTTCACCAAAATATAATCCATGAAAGGCAATTATTTATTTTTTTTGATATGCTGTAGTCCAAATGGTCTAGACCAGTTGTTGTCACACCTACCACTAACCAACATTAAAAAAAAACACTTCTTCAACTTCAATTCAAGTCCTCAGGTTGTTCACTGTCTGATAGGATCCATAATTCCTGGTTAGTTGTGGTGGCAGTGGATCAAGAAAGAGGATAAAGAAGAAAATACTTTGTAGACTACATGGACCTATTTAGGACTACATCACATGACAAGACAACAGAACATTTAAGGTTAACTTTATGCAGGCCTTTATAATTTCCATATGAACTCGGACATTGTGCATTGGTCATATAAAGATAAAAGATACATTATTTTTTGTTTTATTTTTTTCTTTTCTTAAATAAAGTGCAGTGCATGGTGCTCAAAAGATAAACCCAGATATAGTGCACAACTGATATAGCTATCCCCAAATTCAATGCTATTCTCCAGAAGACATACCCAAAGAAAGTACACAAATTCTGTTAGGTAAATCCACAAAAAGTGCCCGGTGTCCATTGATCTTAAATTTAATGTAGAGTATCAGCAGATATACTCATATACATCACATGACTTCTATCTTATCTATGTAAGATGCACTATAGCAGCGTTTCCCAAATGGTGGGTTGCGACCCAGTACCGGGCCACGAAAGCAAAATGCCGGGTCACGAAAGCGCGTATGGGTTTTCATGACTGAAAACTAGTAATGGACTTCGCGCACGGCACCGCTCATGAATATTCATGAGCGGTGCCGTGCTCGAAGTCCCTTACTAAGTGGGTCATGAAGGATAAGTACAAAAATAACCAGGCCATGGAAAAATAAGTTTGGGAAACGCTGCTCTTTAGCAATTTTACTTATCCATAGATGTAGTAGAATGTGTCCATTAGGCATATAGAGATGCAATGCAATGTGCCCTTTATATATAAACATAAGAGCATGCATAGTCAGATATACTGCTCAGATTGCCAAAACCAGCATTCATTACACTTAGTTACGGATATGCCTCTGTCGGTAATACAGAAGATTACACTTAGTTACGGATATGCCTCTGTCGGTAATACAGAAGATTCCAGCCATGATTTTGCCTTGATTTTAAGCCATATTTCAGTCCTTTCACACTGCCTGTTTATTTTCTTGGATGGATAGTCTGATTATACTCAGCAGAAGCAGGGGTCACATATCTAATGTCTTTCAACGCAATTTGATCTGTACCATGTTTTTTTGCTGCGTTATCCTCATTTTTTTTATCTCCACCATATTAATTTAAACAAAGCCGAATAAAATTGAATGATATCCCTAACATTTTATATTAATAAATATCACTGCATTAATACTGTTACAGTTTACATTGCTATCAATGGAGCCCTTTTTTGAATGATGTCACCAATTTTTTCAGATGGTGATTTAAATTCCTTCTCTATAGGGAATAGTGGGGTTTTGCCTCCTGCAACCAGGCGAACAGTTTTCAAAGGAAATAAAAAAGGTCGTAAAGGTCTTAGTAAATATCGATATGGGTAGTATCAATATTTTCCACCTAATTATCAATATCGCTGATATTGATATGCCAGGGAAAAGTTTTTTCAATTTTGGTATATGAAGAAAAACGTCTGTACTGTATCATAGTAAAATAAAAACTTAAGAACCACTACTGCTGATTATCAAAACTGAGCTTATTTAGTCTAGAAAAAAGAAGATTAAGGGGTGACCTAATA
>WMED01014811.1:0-13884 GCA_019650415.1 Pipa parva | reverse complement strand
GAGGGTTGGCAAAAACCCATTGTTCCCTATGTAGGTACTTCAAAACATTTTTCTAAGTCCACTGTATATATACTGTATATATGAGTATTGCAGTATTTGGTGATTCCTTTTTTATTGGACTAACAGCCTTTTTAAATAAATGAGCTTTTGGGAGGTTTATTCTCCCTTCATCAGGTTACAAACAAAACTAAGTACAGGCAAGAAGGTATTATACTGAGATAACAGACTATAGAAAGCAGTTGTAAATATTCTTGTAATGAGGGTGTTGGTGATAGAATTCATTGGTACAGAGAAACTTATGGTTTAAAAGTAAACATAAATAAGTGCATAATTTTTCATAATATAAAGGTATATATTAAGATAGAGTGGTCGTGTTAGTCCACAGATGCAAAAAAATATTAGTATTATAATACTTGGTGACACCTTTTTTCTTGGACTAACAGTCATCTTAAATAGACAAGCTTTCAAGAGATATTCTCTCTTCCTCAGGTCAAAAGCAATACTGAGTTCATTTAGGAAGATTTTGCACTAGCAGTCGTAAATAATGTAAGAAGTCCAGCTAGTGTACAAGGGGGGTTGAATTCTTTGATATAGAGAAATTCACAGTTTAAAACCAACCATAAATCAGTGCATAATTTTCCATAATATAAAGGTATAATAGTGAGATCAAGAAACAGGCAAAAAACATACTAATATAAACAAATCATTGCAACATAAAGCAGTCAGGATTCATAAATACTGTTAGGAATGGATTAAAGCTGACAAGTGGGGGAGGAGGGAGCGGGGAATTCTCTGTTACAGAGATGATTACAGCTTCAGAGCACACACAGAAATATACATACTTTACCATTATATAAAGTTATGATAGTGAGACTTTTGAACTCATAATGATAATGCATTTTAATACCAAAAATACAGGACTCTATGTAGATCTTGGATTTCTCACTATCATAACTTTATATAACGGTAAAATATTTATTTTCTCCATTGCAAAGAAAACACTGGTTAATTTTAATCTTTTATTGGTATAATCTGTAAAACATATTATAAGAGTAATTCTAGATGTAATGGTTAATTTAAATGAGTCACTTCTCATTATTTTATTTGTATTTCTATTTATATTATGGTATTTGCACTTTACTTTGCCTACTGGTTTTGTAATAATATTCCTATTCTCATTGTCATGTATGCTGGAGAGATGAGTAATGTAATTTCAATCCTTGTATGTCCTTATGTACATATGTAGAATTGACAATTATCTATCTACAGTATCTATCTATTAATGCACACATGACCATAAACAAAATATTTACATTGTACAACTACAACTTATCATTATTACAAAATTTTAATTAAAGTTCTGTTTTAATATATTTTTGTGAAATGTTTTAAATCATTAAAGACTTTATTAAACTTTATTTTTAAAAAATTAAAAATTCCAACGGGAATGCTTTTACTTGCATTTATACATCCCGAATTGTGCAGAAGTCATAATGTACTCTGCTTCCATACATGTCATATAATTTATGTGTGCATGTACCACCCACAAGAGAGCATCATGGGGTTTTCAGTATAGCAAAAGAAAGCTAACTGTACTGTAAAACTGGGCTCTAATTTTCATAATGAGAATTCTGAACATAACAGTGTGGTGGCTCAGTGTTTATCACTGGGTGATAAACCTAGGAGGTCCTAGGTCCAATTCCACCCTAGACTTCATCTGCATGGAGTTTGTATGTTCTCTCTGCATTTGCGTGGGTTTTCTCCGGGCACTCTGGTTTCCTCCCACAATCCAAAAACATTCATCTGTGTGTGTAACAAAATAGGAAAACTAGATTGTAAGCTCCATGGGGCAGGGACTGAAGTGAATGATGAATCTCTGTAAAATAGTAGCGCTATATAAGAACAAATAAATAATATTTGTATGTCTGTCTTAAAAATCCTCTCCTGAGTAAAAGAAATGATGCCCTACAAATGTTTCCTTGTGAATATCTGTTATATCTGTACTGAGACAATGTTTTTGAATGTTTCATTCTCTGCTAACAAAACTCAAATAAATAAAAATGGAATAGAGGATATACAGCACACTCTGGTATTGTGAAACTGGGCCATGCATGATTCTCCAGAGAAATGGTAACAAATTATCTTCTAAAAAAAGAAGCTTTTTTATTCATACAGATTATATTCTCACTGTGCTTTGGGGTTAAATGTATTGACAAAAATGCATTAAAATTAGAGAGCAGATAGTGGACAGTGATATACCCCTCTGAATCCCTCCATATTAGGCCACTGAAAGAAATACTAGGGTCATCAAGATGTGTGAACTCAGCATGGTTCTAAGTAGATTTAAATTAGATAAACATTTCCTGTGTTAATTAGGGATGCTGAAAATGTATTCAAGGCCACAGTATTTCTTTCCTTGCCACTAGCTTTAATTTAGAATGTAGGACAGGGTCACAGTTCTGCCTTGCCTCATTCTCTTTGGGTAAAATAGAACAATTCATAAGTCACAATAAACAAGTTAAAAAGATCTAGGGTCTGAAACTTCAGTATTATTTCCAATATGAATACAACTTAGCACAAAAATGGTAATTGTATTTGGGAAAAGGATGAAAAATCATGTTCTCTTGCCAGGTTAGCCATTATTGGTATTATATGGTGTGCACCAAAATCAATAATGGTCATCATCGTCCTGTCCAAGAGTGCGGGTCGAAGTTTATTAATTGTCTTTTGGGCTAATCTATCAAGAACTATGCATGATATTTATTGAAATCCCTTAATTGCATTTCATTATAGCATAATTTTGGAAACGAGTGACAGGGACGCTAAATAAAAATAAGCCTTATTATTATTCTTAAGCAACCTTCTGTTTTTACCACTGCTTCTTTACTCGCTGGCATTGATTTAAGTAAGGAATTAAAAGAAAAGTGATAAATTATTTGCACAAATTAAATATTATGTTGTCAGTAGTAAATATGATTCTTAAAACCTTTACTAACATTTGCTGTAAGTAATAACATTGCATTTAGACTATTGTATTTATATCAGCCAATATTTTGTCATATAATATAGGTTAATTTAGAAAGATTATAAAGTAATTCAATTGTGGTTTGTAAATTGACCTTTACCATTACCTATGTTAAATTGACCTTTTACCATTACCTCTGTTAAAGCATATAGAATTAGGCCACTAATGAAAATAGATCTCAATATGTCTTGCTACAAATGTATATCATAAATATAATTATGGCTATGAGTATATTAATAACTCATTTCATTTTTTACATTGCTTGTGTTGGCTTTGTTATTTAGTATTTTGTAACAAAATTTCATTTTAGCATAACTCCAGATAAAACAAAATGTTTACATTCACATATATGAGTAAAGTACTGTTAAATTGGGATATGTATGATATGCATTCTGTTCAAATTACAAAGTAATTTTAAAGAGCATTTCTAAGTCAACCCTACTACATTTGTAAATTGTCACATTTGTTGGAAATAAATGACAGAACTTTTTGATGTGACATATTTCCTATGTTTTCCTTCAGGCAAAAAAAAGGTAACAATACGTGGGATTCCATTTTTCTTTCATTGAGGAAATTTAGAGTCTAGGGTACACTTGTTATTGGGGACCAGTGGATAAATACTTCTGGATAGCCTTACACTGATTCATTTCTGGCTCATCTTTTAAGCATAGGGTAATAGTCCATGCATGAATTGCAGTCTGGAAATATAGTCAAAAAAATTAAATAAAATATATAAGCAAACAATATTTAGATTTCCCAAACCCATATTTAAAATTTGACTGCAGGCAACAATTTTGCATGGCCATATTTATTGTCTTGTTGGAATGTATATATGGTGATGCATGTCAAGACATACAAAGACCTGCAACACAGAAACCATTGAATAAAGATAGACTGCTGTGTTTTTATATTTATGATACATTAGGAGTTAATCAACCCAACTGAGTTTTAATTAATTAATTTCAGAGATGATCTCTTCGTGATCTTGCATTTTCATAATGAATCCAATAAAAAGTGTAAATTATTAATTATACATCAATTTTCATGCAAAATTAAATTGTAAGAATAGATGTGAACATTATGATAATACTCATAATGAACAAACAATCTGAAAAGCTTTATACCATTGCAGAGGTTGATTGGCATCCCCATCTATAAATGAACCTTGCACTGCTTATTTTTTTTTATATTTAGTTCTTTATGAAGCTAGTAAATCTGTCAAAGCTTTACCAGCTCCCCTTAAAGTTCCCCTTTATAAGTGGTAGCAATGTAACCCTTGAAATATACTATCGCTAACTTTTCCTTTGAGGTATAGGATCATAGTCTCATAATAGCATTGATTACAGCCTCAGAAGTGTCAGCTAGGATTAGCAAAAGGTTGGAGTTAGGAATAGTGGTAGTAATAGAAGGACCTCATGGAGGTTTTGAACCCACCAGCTAAAGTACACAGAGAACCCGCAACTAGAGAAACAATCCCAAGGTGCTGGAAAAAGCTATATCTTTTATATCCATAAGTATTGTGTTTGGAAAAAGCATTGAGCACAGTGTTCAGATAAGAAGGTTAGTTTCCTTTGCAAAGATACTAACTGTGAGTACTTTCTTTGTTTCATTAACCAGTTAATGTATTTTATTTTAAATAATTCCTGTTATGTCCATGTGGCATTAATGGTCCCTTATCTCTAGCAGGAGGACATAACCTAAAAATAAGCTAGCCTAGGTAAACAGAACATAAAGTAAACTGACTATTTCTGCAGCTACCTTTATGAGTATTCTCTAAGATGTATTGTAGGCTCATTATATATGTGTATCATATATGTGGATGTGTGTCTTTAGTAATGGGATTGGAATGGGGGAGTCTCTCTCTCTCTCTCTCTCTCTATATATATATATATACAGTATATACAGTATATACTGTATATATCCATTCATATATAAGATAGGACAGAGTGGATGTTTTCATACATATATACAAATGTAAATATGTACCTGTTCATGTTATGTATTACTGCATATTTAACATGTTTTGCTCCCACCAGACTGCTAAGTGAAATTCCCACAAATTGGGTGAAATTTATTAAGGGCGAAACGATCGCCCGAAGTTAAATTCCATCGCACATGCGGAATTTTTACCGTACAATCAGAATTTTGATCGATTTCCGATCGTGCGATCAGAAATCGATCGAAATTCTGATCGTGCGATCGGAAATTGATCGAAATTCCGATCGTGTGATCCAAATTCTGCACGTGCGGTAAAAATTCCGATTGTGCTGAAAAATTCCGCATTTAATAAATTTCGATTGAATACACAACTTTTCCAATCAATAGAACCCACCACCCCAATGAAATCAACTAATCAATCAATGAAAATAGTTAAAAGCAATAATGAATATTGCTCTCTGCTGCCACGTATGATGATAGGAATTGGTCTATATTATTGATAATTAAAAAAATACATTTATTATTAAAAAAAAATATCAAGGTTTCCACCCTGGTCAGGGACCATTCTCAGGGACATTTTTTGCACTTTTTGGTACAGTTTTGTTATATTTTTAAAATGATTTTTTATAACACAATGTTTGTGTGTTTTTGATATAATTATGCAGTGAGCATAATTTTTTTTTAACAAGATCAAAGAGTGCTTGTGTCTTTTTTCTATTTATAATGGTATTAAATATGTGCTACCACTTTAAATTGTGGTTTAGTAAAATTTGGATGTTCAATGATGTCTTTGGGGTGGAGTATAGATTGCACATTGCTTCCATCACTTTACCTTGAGCTGAAATATTGGTGTGACGCATTTGTCAAATGTTTCTCTACAGAAGAAAGAAGAGTTCTAGTCCATATCTTTATTTCATTCCATATTCTTAAATACACAGGAGTGCCCTATTAACTTCTTTTTGATAGATTTATTTAGTCAACTAGGGAGTACTATAGATAGATATTCAATATCAATCAAAATAAAAATCACGCCAGGGACTGCAAAATATATTTTCCTTAAATAAATTATTATAATTTAGCTTTGTATTAACAATTCTTTGGGAATAGGAAATGATTATATTTCACCCTGCCTAAGCTGCAGTATTACTGATAGTGTATACTGTACAAGACAATAAGGGGGTATTTAAGCAAGGTGCGCAACTCTCCTTGCGCTGCTTTGCCTCAGCTCGCACAGACTGTTATGCGCTCGCTGATGTACTGCACCTTGCTGAATTATCCCTTAAGTATTAATTAGGCAGGGGGCACAGCTAGTACAAGGACTACAGTACTATGGGGGTGGGAATATGCACCTAGCTGCTGGAAACAGGTAATTTCCAGCTGATAATAATAATGTTGGAGCCTAGCACATATTTTGCAATGTATTTTATGTATACACTCTACTATTTGTCTATTTCATTGGAAAAACCAAAACAGTTCCTTTCGAACCTTTTTGGCAGGGAATTCTATTTAAAGTTTCACAACACTGCCTCTCAATATGCATTGTGATTGTTATGCCAGTTGTATAATGAAATGTCTAATATCCCAGCTCCCAGAATCATGTCTTTTTTCATTTACTGTGAAATATTCAGAAATTAATAACCTGATTCCAGATGATAAAATCATAGTAGTTGGCTTTTCAGAGTGCTGCAGTCTTTAAAATCAATTAACTCTTATAATTAAAAGCTCAGCATTATTACATTTTAATTCCCTTATTGGAGTCTGTGAATATTGTCTTGGGAAATTATATAATGAAATAAACCTTCGTTAAAAATACAAAAAAAAAAAAAAGACTATTCCCAGTTTTCTATATTTCTATGTAAGAAATCAGTACTGCTAGTTTATATACAAAACAAAGTATAAAATAATTTCAGGATAATTTATCATCAGAGGCAATCTTTCGAGAAGTCTAGTAACCCCTAGTAACCAATCAGCCGATAGCACTCACTGGTTTTGAGGAAGTAGAATTCTAAAACCCAACTTCTGATTGCTATAGGTAATTAGACCTCTGGAAAGAGTGCCCCTGTTGATAAATTACCCTGGCTGTTTTTTTAGGCTTACTTCCATATGTGTCTTGACTCTGATTTCAATTGATAGCTCCTTTTTAAAATAAATACTGAGTGGTTTCTTACACTGCCCATTGCAGTAGTAGGACTTTCATTATAGTGTAAGTAATACAGTGCCAAAGTCACAGGAAACTCACCTTCTTTTACCAGCATTATAGCAGTGGCAAAATAACCATTATCACTGCTCAGTGAATTTGCTGATAAAGAATAAAAAACTACTGGAGGACCTCTGGCAGAGGGAGAGAGGCATTAGAGACATGACCCTGTGAACAGATTGCCACAAAAGCAAAATAGTAACTGAAAACTTCTATTATTAATGCTTCTGGCTTTCTTTTTTTTCTCTTCAGTTAACTGCCTGCTTAATAAAATTAAAGTACATGTCCCATAAAACTCTAGTGCATCCCATGTGTCCCAGATTCCTGATTGCCCCAAACATACCCAGATTAATCACATACTATTGATTTTGTAAAAGCAGCCCACAGCAGCTCTAGAAAACCTCCAGAAATTATGGACCCAGATACCCATGATAATCTTAGAAACCCCAAGTCACCCCAGAAATCCCCATCTAACCTATATGATGCAGTGTCTATAGAAACCCTCATTGGACCAAGACATCTTAAGTTTCCTCAGATAGCCCTTAGTTAGCCAATGCATCCTGCTGCAGCCCCAGACTGCACTAATTGCCTCCACAATTCCCCAATACTCCTGCTGGTCTGCACTGCTCCACTTGTCCTTACATAACCTTCAATGGCTCCAAACACCAATAGAAACATAGGGAGTTATTCTCTAAAAGGCCAAATTGTTGCATAAAGGTGTGAATTCATCAGCTAAAGATAGTTGCAATAGACTGCTTCTGTTGCTGTCATGGCTTTATAATGAGAATATTGTCACAGTCACGACTTTACTATGGAAATAGTGTCACAGCCGCAACTTGAAAATTGTCACAGTCAGGACTTTACAATAGGAGCATTGTCACAGTTGCAGATTTGCTATGGGAATCTGTTGTTTGTGAATTTAACAGTTGAATTTGGACATTAGAGAATAATTCCTATAATGTTTCTCTTGATTGTATGACACAGCATCAGGATTCCTACAGTAAGCCATCAGAGCCCATGGTGACCTTTAAAGCCACTGCGGGGCCCAAGCAGTATTAAAATTGGCCCACACATCTCCCAGTGGCTCTAATCCATTTAAAATTATCCCACACAACCTCCAGTGGTTTGTGAAGCAATATTATTTTTGTACTAAAAGAAGGTCAAAACTGCTTGTTAAATGTAGTGAAAAAAACTTTGTCAATCACAAATTTAAGGGTTAATGAAAATAAAATACATAATATTTTTATATTTCATTATTTATCATAAACTATAATTTGTGCAATATATTGTTAGAATTTTGTCCTGTTATTACCTTCAAAATTAATCTTGTTCTTCTCTTATCTTCTATTCAGGTGTTAGATCATATGCCTAACTCCTGTAAGATAGATACATTGTTCTTGTGACTCAGGGTTTGAAGTGAGAGAGAAAAATCCATAGAACTCCTAAATAAGAAAGAGTATCACTCTACAACTTGTAGTTGAATATTTTAAAGTTACAGCAACACAATGATGTGTTCATTCAAACAATTTTAAACATCCCTATAATCACAGAATGCATAATATCCCTGGTTTAATGGTTCTCTAAAAAAATAACTTCATACCTTTAAGAGCCAAAAGTTTAGTGCTTATGCAAAGAAGAATTGAAACTTATAAATACAGACTCTGACTTAGGGAGAGTAGATAAAGGTTAACAAAACATTTTGTTAGATTCCATGCAAGAAACCAGCACAAATGAAAGAGCAAGCTAGGAAACCCTAAAATGGAATTTGAGTGGAAAATTCTGGATAATGCTGACAGCCCAACATGTACATGGATGGAATACATGTAATTAATATATGAAAAGGAATGCACATCCAATTAATATGCTGTAGTACCGTGGTGCTAACTTCTCTAGATACCTGATGAAGGGAGGCTGCTGCTCCCAAAACGTTGTTTTTGTTTTCTTGATATCTACACAGTGGTGAAGTAAAGTATGGTTATATACCACTATTTTAGTGTGTGCATCTCTCTATTTTTTTCTTTTGGATACATGTAATTAAGACATTTGAAAGTAATGTGACACTGTAGAGGAAAAAAGTACAGCTGTGATGCAACTCATTCAAAACCTTTTTAAATCTTTTTCAAGACATTCCTCTGGTAGAGCAGAGTAACTCCTCTTCTAACCCTGGATGGAAAAACAACGCAAACATCCTTCCTGATGAGCTCAGAGAAGAAGTACTGTAGGTGGTACTAATTCTTCTAATAAACTATTAAGACTCTCTAGTAAAATATTTCATGTACATGTGCAAAGTCTCAGCTTGTGGTGGAGCTCACAGCTGAAAGGAGAGAACAGGGAATAATAATAAACCTAAATCCTTCCAAACAATTTATATAATGCTGCTCAATACATTGAAGCCATACAAACCATACAAGAATTACTATTCTTACCTCCTCTGCGCTGACATGAAGAGTTTGCAATTTAGTAGTCACACAAAATGATGGTATTTGAAATACTGAATTCTATATCAGAAATTTGTATAGGGTATATAATCATTCAAAAAATACAGTATGGTGGATTTTAAAAAAAAGTTTAAATTTAATTTGGTTTCAAAGAGAGAAATGTTTTTAACAACTGAGTATCAATTTTTAGACCATTAACAATTGGCTGCAGCCCTTGTTTCTCCTTCCACAAAAAAAGATGAGCTAAATAAACAGAAAAAAGTAAACATAGCAACCATTGGACTTTTTAATGAACAAACAAAATTATACCAGTGGGTTCTCATGTAGATGTTTTAAAAAATCTAATCTGCATTTGTAGTTATGAGAACAAAGCTGCAGATGTCTGTTAGCTTTGCTTTGTAGAACTGCTGTCAACAGTGATAATTGGCAGTTTTCTTTTGACATCACTTGGGGATTTATCATTGCAACCACATGTATCATTAAACTTTTATGTTGCAGCAGAACAGTCTATTCTTCATTCAGAATTACAATTCTGAATTTAGGACATGAATGATCCTAAGAATCTCTCTTCCATTGTGATTGCTGCATTTTTAACATGCTATATGGTTTTTATAAATTATAAAAAATAAAAACATTTAAGCCATACAATGTCAGATTTTGCCATTTAGATTTCTTAAAATGTATATGCCCATTCTACATTACCCATGGGGAGCCAAACACTGGTGGCCACAAGCACATTTGTGCTTACTGAATGCCTCCTTCTAAATAGTAATAGAAATGTTTTCCTGTTTGTGCATTGTGCTAGACACTGCTTCCTTCCCTATTCATGATTGCATCACTACAGTAGGTGCTTTAATGTATTGATAACAATCTCTTTTTCTTTGGTACCATTAACCTGCAAAGAAGAACAGCTTTATGGGAGAATGAAAGTGGTTAACTATTAATTCTTCTCTTAATTCTTTTTTCCTCCAGAATATCTGGTTCTTCCTGGATTGGGTCTCTTTGGTTGGCTGATTGACTTTGTCGCTTATTTTCATAAAGTTCTACTGTGTATTCTTGCCACCTTTGTTGAATTTGGTCATCACTCTGTAGTAGTTTGCCATTTCGATCTTTGATTGTCACTGTTTTTTTGGTTGTGCATAGTTCCCTTGACTGCTTCACATGAGTGACAGAGCTCACAGGTATAACCTTGCTTGCATTTTCCAATTTTTTTGCACCGTTCATTCCAGTAATGCTCCTTATTTTATCTCACTTCTCTTTGAAATTCCGCATTTAGGAAACTGAATTTGTTGCTATTGCCAGTGGCTTTTGCTGCTCTTCTTTTGTTGGCAATTTTGATTGTTGCATCTGAAAGCCACTGTAATTTCTTTGCTGTCTTTTTGTATGGTATGCACTGCTACGTCCATTATGATATATATAATTTTTTACTCATAACTTGACTGAGGCTTTTTTTGTCATGTTGATTGCCTCAAATCTATTTTTTACTTCAACTGCATATTGTGCTTGGATGTTATTGGTATCAAATTGTTGTGTTGCAGGTGGTCTTTTGATGGTGTTTAAATGGAGTTTGACCTTTGCAGCAAGTAGTTGATGGTAGGAACCACAATCGGCAAATGATAATGCTTTGAATGCTTGTACTGAGCTCTTCCAACATTGTTGATAAAGGAAGTAATCTATCTGGTTCCTATACTGTCTGTTAGAAGCTGTCCATGTGTATAATTGGCGTTTTGGCTGTTCAAAACATGTATTCGTGATCAGTAATCGATTTTCTTGACAACATTGGACCAAACGATCACTAGCTTCATTTCGTTCTCTTAATCCAAATTTGCCTATGACTGGTGGCTCTTCTCCAGCATCTTCCTTAGTGTTGAAAGCCCCAGCAATAAAAAGGATGTCCTTGCCAGTGGCTTGATCTATTGCCTGTTGGAGGTCTGCATAAAATTGTTTTAATGTCCACTTCTTTTGCATTGATGGTGGGCACAAACACCTGAATGATCATAAGTGAGAGAGGCTTCCTCTAGATAAGTATGGAAATGATTCTGTCATTGATGACATTGAAACATTGAACTTCCCCAGCGATTTTCCTGTTTGCGATGAAGGAGACTCCATTTTATCTGATATTTTCATTCCTGGAGTAGTAAACTGTGTAAGCACCACTGTTTAAGTAGCTGCTGTCTTTCCAGTGGAGCTCGATGATACCAAGCATATTGATATGGAGCTGCTCCATTTCAGTTTTTATGATTTCCAGTTTGTACATATTTATGCCACGGACGTTCCAAGTTCTGATGATGTGAAACTTTGTAAAAGGCAGAGAATTTTTTCACATGGGGCTGCATCAACAGAGAAGCATCCTGATGGATGTGTCTGGCCCATGTCATAATAGCCTGAGCTAATCAAACTTCATCTTTGTTCTTCCCTGGTGGCTAGTAGGATGTCTTCCAGTCCAGGGGGCCTACCTTCAAGTACCATGTTTGAAAGTGTTTGGATATGATTCATAAAATATTTTGGCATTAATAATAGAGTAGTTTTCCATTGCTTTATCAGCATACTGCATCCTATTGATTTTGTATCACACTGTAGTGGAATAAATTAGTCCAGTACCCTACAAAAATAAAAATATACATACAACAACTAATTTATGTGCACTCTTTGGGGGTTATTGACTAAAGTGAGAATTTGACTGTCAAATTCTCAAACAGTGAATTCCCATAGCAAATCCATGACTATGATAATTTTCCCATTGTAAAGTCGCGACCGTGACAATTTTTTAAGCTGTGACTGTGACAATATTTCCATAGTAAAGTCTTGACTGTGACAATATTCCAATAATGAAGTCGCAGCTGTGACATTAGTCTATTGCAACTGTCTTTAGCTGGTGAATTCACACCTTTATGCAACAATTTGGACTTTAGCTAATAACCCCCTTTATCTTAAATGCTATACTATAACATTATTTAACAAATGGCATTTCCTATATTAGGTAAATACAGAATGACCAGCATTTTCATAATTTCTCCCTTACCCATCAGATTAGTTTGGAGTACACTTGCTAATCTTTTTACTTTATCCCACCTGACTAGATTGGCAGTCAGGTCTCATTAAATTACCCAGACCACCAGTTGCTATAAATTAATTTTTTGCAAATCCAATGAATAGTCATTCATGCAGTGTGCATTTAATAAATGGCCAAATTAAAGGAAGATTTGGCAACACTAGTAGTGGGTGGGCCAAACAAGGCTTACCAAGTGAAAGGATGTATTTGAAAAATGGCATGGGTAATACGTTACATGATAAATGAAGAAAATCAATGAGGAAAATAATGTATTTAGGAAAGATTAAGTTTGATCCATGAACCATAAGTTTGTGATCTCTGGAAAGTCACTTTGATTTATCTGTCTGTGATTCATGAACAAAACCCACACTGTAAGTAGGAAAGGTCAGGAACTCATATCTGAACAATTCATTAACTAGCCTTGAGCTACAGGTGTAACTGAGCTGCTTTTGTCATTTGCACACAGCTCATCTGGATAAGTGTTATCATTTATCCAGATGAGCTGTGTCAAATGACAAAAAGAAGCTCCAGCTAGTTTCTCTATGGAACTAAGTATCCATTTACTGTTATACTGCGCCATGATGACATATTGTGTTAGAATGCTGCAGAAATAATTCTGTCATGAAGTATTTAGGCAAGGTTATACAAGGTGCTTTGTTGAACACCACTCCATTTATTTTCTTAAATATCTGTCATGAAAGATTTACCACTCAAGCCCAGTTTTGTGAAAAATTGCAAATAGAACTCTCGAATTAAAATGAAAGGAAATTAATAGAAAAAGCTAATGAAGGTATACGAGGAAAACTATGCAGTAGTAAACCACCTAGTATAGCCTTACTCTAAAATGAAGATGCCAGCTCACTTTTATTCTTACATAATTATAAAGTTCATTCACAACAGTGACTCTAAAAACATGACTGTTATTTGGTCTCATACACAAAACCTTCTACCTTTTTTAGAATAGTTTTATTTTTTTTTAATGCTAACTGCTTTTGAGATTAACATTGTTACTTTATATTTCTGTCCTAAGGCAACTATATCAAATTTCATATCATTAAGAAATTGTACTAATTATATTTGACTATGCCATTGTCAGGTTTCTCAGCATAGGTTAAAAATGCAAATGTTGAATCAGCTGAACAAATAACCTGCTGTGGACATGGGTCATTTGATGACTTAGGAAACTGGGAAAGAGAAGTGCAAAGAAAAAGGCACTAAGTGCCTTATCAAACAA
>WMED01014810.1:0-13884 GCA_019650415.1 Pipa parva | reverse complement strand
CATCCACTTGAGAGATTAATTTGTAAAGTAAATCATACTGTTAACAATGAGAATGTTTACTTTTGGACATGCTGACCAGGAGTTGGGAGAACTGGACCTTACAGAACAGATGGCAACCACCAGATATAGGATAATATTTTTTGATATAATGGAGTTTAAACAACACTTAAATGAACACTCTTGATAGGTGGATTTCAAGTTTGCTTTGAAGCTTGACTTGAAAGAGAATGATAAAGACAAGTCAACTCAGGATAGGATAGGATAGGATAGAATGAAGATATAATATGATCTTAAATAATTTTGTCTGTAAGTGTTAGAATAATGGTGGTATGCTGGATTTTTTAAAGAAGAGGCTGGATTGGTTATGAAGTTGTATTAGATTTCATATTGATTTTTCAGTGTTGGAATAATTTATTGTAAATTACTTATTTACAATAGCACATATATATACTGTATATCTATATATATATATATATATATATATATATATATATATATATATAGATAGATATATATAGATATATATAGGCAAGATAGGCAAAACCACATAGGGAAGACAATAAACAGTGAACCATCAGTTAACCTTAGGACATCATGTGTGTAACATTTCTTTTTTGTCCCCTATACTCTAGGTTTACTGATCATACCTAAGTTATAACCCATGCAGACTAGTTCTAAATTTTACATTTAGTATGTTATAGTTACATGTTACATGTTTAGTATGTTAGTAACATTTAGTAAATTCTGTTTATTTCTGCTTAAAGGATATACAAATATATAATATCCGTCCTTAATGTGTAATGTGTGTTATTCATTATATGTTATTTTATTTAAGAATATCGGCCATTCCCTTCCTATGTATGGATGAATAAGCCTTACAAGGCATAGAAGGTTTGAATGGTGCAGAGTTTGAGTAATCTTACAGCTGCTGATATTTCTCCTATCTTTTTTAATGCCCTTCATTGTTTATTCTTGGAATATTTCACTGGTCAAGTGCTTCATGACAGATGTATATATATTTATATATATACTGTATGTAAATGGCATATTACATATTATTTTATCTACTAAGTGTTCATCCTCCCAGTGAATTGTTATTTTAAGAAAAAAAATCACACAGCATATCATAGTAGTGATAGCTAAAGCCAAGAAAAGCTAAGAAGAGGTTGAAGATGCACTATGATCTTTAATAATGTAGTCCGGAAATGTGGGGATAATGGTGGCCTGCTGGGTTAATATGAGTATAGTCTGTCTTGGAGATATTTTCAGTGGTGGAATTATTTTACTGCAGATTAATTACTAATGATTACATTTTATAATGCTTTGGCTAGTTTCCTGTGTTATAAAAGGTATCATGTATGTATTATGTTAGCTAATGTTTTATTTCAGTGCATCTGTCCAAACTTTTCCTACGGTTTAGTTCATTACAGTTATGGAAACCAGAATAGTTTGGATTCCAGCCTTACACCCATTTTACATTCAACATTTAACATTCTCCTGTTACCAGCATCTCACTTTCCACGATGGTCTCCTACTCATTTGAATGGGGAACAGTGTTAGTATGAACAGTTTAACAGAAAAATAAGATCTCGCCAACATTATTTGCAGTAGCAACAATCATCATAGGATAAAGACAATGGTAAACCACATCTCAAAGTGTTTCTCTATGAGTTTCCTATGTTGGTCATTGTAGTCCTAACTGGGGAAAAAGATGTTTAGATAGAAAGGTACTATGTAAGGTGTGTCCTAAGATGAAGTTAGGAAAATTGGAACAAGCCACCCAATGCTCCACCAGGAGGTATTTGGATAAGACCAAAGCTTTATCTGTCTTATGGAGTCCAAAAAAGTTCCCAAGTGGCATGCAAGGAATGCGCTGTATAGAAGCATTCCCATGAAGTGAAGCAGGTATGAGAGATTCACAACTCATTTATACCTACCTGAATGAATGAAATGTCCTGAATATTTCTACTATTTTGGACATATTTATTTAGATATGGATTGTCCCATTATTGCATGATTTCGGGTATTCATCATATGTCAAAGTTTGTCAAAGTTTATATGGTGTAAATTTGACTTTGCCAAATAAACGTGGAGTTCATGGTGTTTACAGTAGGGCTCCTGTATGTATTCCGGAAAACTTTTCCTTAAAAGACTTAAAATGTGTGGTGACTGAGTACCAACATGAGTTTATAATTGTCTTCCATTGAAATGAATGTTTAAAAGAATTGTTGTAATTTAGGAAACTATTATATAGCAACAACACATGTCAGCAAAAGTCAAAATATGGTGACATTGTCCTTTCTTGTGATAATTCATGTATATTGCCAAGAGGTAACCAGTAATATAGAAAGAGATAATTATGTGACATCTTCTTCTTTAAACAGACATCATTTTGCTTCAATACATCTATTTAGAATGAATTTGCAGCAATACACCATCGCTACTATTTAACTGAACTGCGCAGAAATCCCTATATGACCATTCATTTTATTGCGGTGTCATTTTTCCATTCATTAAATATACTCAGTTGACTTCAATTTGCAATTGTTGAATGAACAGGAATTATTTCACATTTATTTATCATAGTGAATTCTCAGTTTGAGAAAAAAAAACTTTTCTGTGTTGTCTTGTTTGTTGTTCTAAGATGTCAGGAAAAAAAAGGTCTTTTGTTTCTCAACCTCTTCAAAGTCAGTAGCCAATGGCTACAGATTAAAAAATGAGAAAAACAAAATAGAAAAGAATTCTGGACTGTAGTAAAAACCATGATTATGTTTGGTTAATACTACTTATTTATCTAATGTCAGTCACATTACCACATTACCATCTAGTTATCTTCTCTCTCTCTACCAATCACAATATTTACAGTCTTTTCCCCAGTGTTGATTTGATACTGCATGTGCTGTGCTTTTATATTTTCTGTGGACCTGGACAGAGATCAGCTTCATCCCCAATGATCATGTTTTTGAGGAAAACTGGAGCTGCTTCTTATTGACGAATTACAATTAAACCATTTCATTGCATCTTGTGGAGCAAAACCATGATCCTTTTTTTTTATAGAACCGTGTCACATAGCCCTAAGGAAACAACGGAAAACCTATTTTTGGCAGCTAGATGTGTGTGACTGTGTGACATGGGCCTATGAAATAAGTGGTAGCAGAGAAATGACAGCCTGGAAAACAGCCTGTGCATCATCCGAATATAATTAATGTAAAGATGTTGCTCACCCTTTTTTGTATATTGTAGACTTCATATCATAAGACAGTTTTCAATAGGGTTTTTTTTTATTATTGTTTTGTTTCGTGTGTTTTTTCGATAATGTATTCTATTTTTTTTTATCTTGTTTACATTTAAATGGTCCTTAAAGTGCTAGGGTTGGTTAACAAGGTGCTAAGTGAAATTTAGCCTACAGGAGAACTCTCACAAGTCCTGAATAGAAAGACAAGCAATAAATAGAATTAAAAATAAAAAATAGCCTCAGAATAATTCACACCCTGCAACCAAAATAAAACTGAATGACTAACAGTGAAAGAAATGCACACAAATATAATGAGGATTGCAAACTGTCTTAGAACGCAGTTATTTCAAGGTGATCTTCCTCTTTAACATTTACAACACTGTTGCCAAATCATATAAAGTGTGTTTGTTTTTCTCATTGTAGGAACTGCTAATAAAATAACCTTAGCACCAGCTACATGTTTAGAATGAATTAAGATGCCAATTTTGTGTAATATTGCAAGTGTATTATCTTTGTTATCTTTAGGGTACTGCTACATAGGGTTAAAGGTTTAATTTTTCGGCGGCAGGAAAAAAAAAAATAGGTAAAACTGTTGCTATGCAAAAGAAGGTTCTGGAAGACAAAACTAGTCCCAGAAGTGCTGTTTCTGTGCAGGATTAAATAGATGTAATGCTTTATTCAGATCTTTGATAGAACTGGTCCCTTATGGGGGTGCAGCAGAATCCTGTTTTTCATAGAAGATGAAGGGGTTTGTGTATCTGTTAAACCCTTTGCTGCATAGAGTAGTATTCATTGTGAAGATGTGCCTGCACGTACACTATTCATTGAGGAATTAACCTTCATTGTGAAGGTTACCACTTTCATATATGGGGAGACTGAGTCTAGATGACATTACAGAGAAGCATGGCTTGTGGAAGAAGTCTATGATATCTGAGTTCCTAGAAATCAAGAGGTTAGAATATCTCCACACACTCCTAGTAAACCCTGTTAAGTGGTGCGGCTTTCTTCAAGGTGCATTCAAGTACCTAAATGGCGTTTACTCTAAGAGCAAAACTACACTAGGAATATGTCATCACTTTACTCACAACTAAATTTCAGCTGGGTCACACTGGGTTGGCGACCCACTTTGCATTGGTTTTGGGTCATGTGACAATGCTCCTGGTAAATTCTCTCCTTGTAATGGAAAACCACTGTCTTTCCGGGGAGGGAAAAGGGTTGGTTTATTCAGCTCTGGTATTAATACATGTAGACAGAACTGTGATATTTAACTATCTGTCTATGGTGTGTCATCTCTTCTAAGAAAACTGCCTATAGACAGAATGCCAGGCAGTTGGCATTAGTTGGCATTCAAGTGAAAAGCCTCTGATTTATCTACTGTGCACAATTCTATTCATACAAACACCTAGCATAGTTTTTCCATTAATGTATATTAAATGTCTTGTAAATGAGAGGTTAATATCTGATTGTGTTTAGACTCACTGTGATGTATTTTAGATTAAAGGAAATAAAAACAACTGACAACATATAAAAGATAGAATAGGGTGAACTGATTTTTTTTTCAGTTGATGAGCGATGTTATTAGTCCACTGGAACAGTTAATGTCTAGAAACCGTTCATCAAAACCATGACAAGTCTTCAAATACTGTGAATGTGTGAAATCCCAAGTGTACAATTAGATGTGGCCTAATTACTTTTAACTGCAGTTTCTAAATAATATTATTACAATTTTTACATTGCTTATTTAGTACGAGTGGCTTATTTACTGGTGGTTACTAAAGGTAACCAAATGATTGAATGGATAATTCACCCTGCCCAATATACTGTGTGTGAGTTAGAAACATTGCTATTCATAGATGAATGATACAATAATATTGGTTATCATAAGTGTCCTCACAATTTTCAGCATATGCTTGATTTGTAGCATGGCAAAAACCTATCAAGGTCACTTATTAAAGTTCAAACTGTTGTGTAAAGGTTCAAATTTATGTCAATTCAGCACTTCTCCAACTTTGAGTATTCATCAGTCTCAGTTATTTTCTGTGATTTGGCTAATCTGCAACCAATTCTACACCTTGTAAAGATTGCAACTCTTCGCATCACTTTACGTGCAAATGTAATGGCTATTAAGGTATTTATCAAGTGTTGGACTGGTGCACTGTTCCAAATTCAAAGAATTTACTTTTTCAGATCAAAAGGACAAAGTAGGAGGCTAATAGTAGGGTTCTGGTCTGGGCTAAACAAAATATAGTGACCAATTGACAACTTAGAAAAGGAGGTAAAAATCCTTGGTGTAAATTAGTTGACTTTAATACTGTATGTGACAAACAGGTGGCAATATCTTTTATAATAAATTCTGCCAAGTAATAGTATTTTGACATTAATTTAAGAAAGATGCAGTTCTAGTGACATTGTAGCCTTTAAACAGATTTATAGGAATCATGGGAAATCTACATCACTTTTCATCCACTACTGTTTGACTGACTACAGTCACTATGCGCCTAATAGCGTTTGATGCAATATGCTTGTTTCACCAAAGGAATCCACTATTTAGTGATTAAGTGGATATAAATCTGTCAAAGCATACAGTAGCAATGAAAAAAATAAGCAAATTTTCACTTTGATGAATAACTCCCTAAGTGAGGACAAGAGAGTAGCTCCTCTTGATCTCTAATAGTACGTTCGGTCTTTGATTCCAAATGGTATTTTTGCTTTTGTTGGTGTTTCTGGTCCTTTGATGGCTTATTCCCCCCCCCCCCCCATGATATCATTACCACTTTTTATTTTGTTTTCGTTTCCCAAGTGAATTTATTGAGTAAAGTAGCACTCTTGTATTTTTACCCAAGTTAAAGGTACAGTTTACAATGGTCAAATGCCCATCTGCTTTCTACTATTAAATTAATTATTATATATTATATTAATTATTATATATTATCATATACATTATTAACTCTACTTCCTCTTCAGCTGTTCTATTTGGAATCTCAAGTCAGCAACTTGATCCACAGAATTAAAAAAAAAAAAGACAAAAGTGCAACAGCTCTGCGAGGTTGCACACCTTCAAAATTCAGATTGGCTAATCAGAATTCTTAAGCCTTTCAATAAATTCCTAGTTCTTAAGATTCCAACCAGGATGAGGAAGAAGGTGAGAAAGAGAGATAGAAATAAGTAAATATGTTTTTAACAATTACAGATGGACTGGAAAATAACTCTTGGTCACTAAACTCCTCCCTTAATTTTCCAAGTAAAGTAGTATTCTATTTCTTAAAAGTTAGTTTTGCTTTTAGCATGTTAAAGTTAACCTCACTGACATGTGATGTCTCTGGTTGGTCACATGTGCTCTTGTTTTTGGTAAGTAATATTAAATCATGCGATGTTATAGTCACTCTTCCCAGGCTTCCTTTTGTTCTGTGTAATTTGAAATCACCAGATCTGAACATTTCTAGTTAGTGTTTCGACTACCTCGGACATAAAGTGCTCTTGCAGCAAATTTAAAAAGCTACTTCATTTCATCTAGTACATTTTATCATAATTTCCTAGAAATGTCTGCAAAGCAAGTAAGGGTAAAGGTAAAATCTAATGATTGAGATTGGAAAGTGATAAAAATAATGTTCTATTTCCTGAATGAAGGAAAGAATTTTAACTAGTCTTATCAGAAATTTGGAAACATGAATGCTTGCCTTGGCAAATATGGATTAGCCTGCAAATAAATGACAAAATTGAGTTTTCTGGTAGGTGGAAAAAAATTCCAATTCCAAGTCACTGTTGAAGTGGGAAAGAAGTTAACAAATATTGTTAAATTCTTCGGAATGCTTGGTAGAGCAATATCAACTCAAAGAACATTCTAAGAACGTATCTTATCGTAAATGCGCAAAAACTAGATTTTTTTTTTCTCGCGTTCTGAGATATTTCCATACAGAAACATGAACCAGTGAAGATAAAGGTTGAAATATGGGAAGGTTTATGAAACTGAGAAATGAAATTTGGCATAGAATCATATTAGGTTTTCAGATATACATTTTCACTGGACTTGACTAACTCTATTTCATCACAGTGAAGCCAAGTATCGTGCAATGTCTAACTATCCAGTTTAGACAGCAAAACATGTCTAGCCATTTTCAGAAAACATAACTCAACATCTGCATACATTAACAAAAGGCATGTTTTGATGGTAATGGCACAATTTACAGATAAATCTGTAATATTTTCCAGTGATATGAATGTAACTTATCATCATTTTAATCTGCAACAAAGACTGGTCAATAAATCAACTTGTGAAGCATGTCATATTCACATATACTGTATCATGATATTATATTACTGCCCACAGCATTACTATGGTCTGTTTTGTTCATTTTATAGCTTTTTCTGGTTTTGTTTCTATAGTTTAGGGCAAGTTTTTATGTTTTGTATTATACAGAGATTTTTTTTGCAATTATTTTGCAATTGTCACACAAAACAAGTCGGGTTTGCATATAGACACTGTATTTAAGCTAGAGTTTAAACAACAGAAGGTCAATATACATGCTTAGAAGCATTAGATAATACTCATGTAATATAGCTAGTTTCTCCCAATGCAGTGTAGCCATATTGCATTTTTGTGTTGATATTGCACAGGGACATTAAGCAGATTCTGGTTCTTTCATTTTAATACCCATGCACATTTTTTTTAGTGATGATGACCATATGACATACCCAGCAGGATCTTGGATTGCATTGAATTAAAGGGCTGCAATCTGCTAAACAACTTTCCATCATATCACTGTGGTGCCATTGCACATGGACAATCTCACTGTGTGACGGCAGCTTAAAACACATCAGAAACTAGAAACACTTAGAAAATACTTTGTTTGAAATCCATCTAATAAGAATTGGTGCAGTAACAATTAGTAAAACTGACACCTTAAGAACTCTCCTATAAACAATTATAATTACTAATGTAATAGGAAGCGTGTGAGAACATCATCATAGGTATAGTCATTTAATTAAGCTATAAAAAATATTAAAATATTGTCATCAAATGTGTAACAAATGGGAGATTGGAGCTTGACTTCAGCATTTGGTACAAACAATGCATACAGCTCACTATTCATTAGTAGCAAAATATGGGTGTGGCTCCCAGCGTAATATAATACAGTTATGCCTCCCCTATATGTATGACTGTATATATATATATATATATATATATATACATATATATATATATATATATATGTACATTTTTGACTGTGCAGCTCCACCATGGTACAAAAAAAGAACAAGGAAAATCAAAATACAAAGGTCTATTTAATAGAGTCCAATGGCCTCTTTCCCTTATATAATGCCAAAAATGTTATGCAGTTTCACATTCACCTGTGTGTGTTAATGTTCCAGGAAAATAACAATTTAAATTTGTTGTGTAATTGAATGGTGAATGATATGCTTCATGTCTGAAACATCTCCTTTTCAAATATCTTTTAGATTAAGAGGGAGTAAGAAGCACTGACTACTGATCACATGTAGGGGTTTTTAGGACAGCTGCGACATAGACTCCTGATAATGATACCATTCTACATTTTTACCATCCTTTTATTTGTTATGTGGAATTTGATGCAATAATTCAGGTGGGAAAGGAAGTTCTTTAAAATTCTTGCTTGCCACTGTACGGTACTCTAGAATGCAAGTAATACAAGCTTGCCATTTGGTATCATCATGGATTTCATAAGCAAGTCAGTTGACAAGGAGCATTATAAAGATAGGAGCCCTGGCAGCTGGGGATGGAATTGGCAGTATTAGAAAGATAAGGATAATATGAAGAAAGTTCATTTTCCCATCCCTTAATTCTGGATCCTTAAGTCCTGGTTGTGCATGACAGCTATAAAACTGGACCCCTCTGGAGCTATGAAACCAAAGATACAACTCAATGCATGTTTATTACATTTCACCATACATTTTATTGTGTATTTCTTTTTTTTTTTTTTAAATGTTCAAAAATAATGTATAAATATTGCTTTGTCCCCAGACTAATGGCACAAGGTGATGGAGTAATGGAGCATAGTAATGGAATTCATGATGTACCTGCAGTCTTACCACAAACCTGACAACACATATATAATCCCATGTAATCCAACACTACCTTGTCTCCTCTGCAGGATGCAGATCTTTTGTTTTTCTGCAAATGCATGGTTATTTTTTATATAGAAATGTTTCCTAAAACACTAATAATTAGCCAAAATTGTATCTATGTATTATTGTTAGATTTGCATGATCTGTTCAGTTTGTATATCAATAAACAAAAGGAGAACACATTCTTTGTTTTACTGGCCTTAATACATTTGTAACTGCTATCATAATCTGTTAATCCTTTCATAATCACTCAAGGCATTCTGGGAACAACGGTTCAGCAGCAAAACTGACATAGTTTATAGACCCTGATAACATTTTTTACTACACAAGGTCAGTGCATAAGCATACACATCCATTATAATCTGATCACAAATGTTCTATATAACACTGTGAAGGGGCAAATAGTGAATTTTGTCTTGCTGCATTTTTATTGTGTTTAGCTTATTCCTGTAATCATTCCTGTATCGTGTAATTTTCCTGATTTTAATGTTTGGCATGAAACAGTTTTGACAGTTCTGAAATGGTAAACAAATTTTAGAAATGTTATTGAGTTTTGGTGGTTAGGAAGAATGTTTTGACAAATTCTAAGGACAATTTGTCATTTTCTTGGAGATATTAAGCAAAGTCCAAAAAAAAAAAAAAAAGACTGCACAAGATTCAGTGGTAGAGAAATCACACATTAAGGGGGTTATTCACTAAGGTGTGAATTCGACTGTCGAATTCGCAAACAGCGGATCCCCATAGCAAATCCGCTACAATTTGCCCATTGTAAAGTCGCGACAATTTTTTAATATTAAGATTGCGACCATTTTCCCATAATAAAGTCGTGACTGCGACAATATTCTCATTATAAAGACGCGACTGCGACAGTAGCAGCCTATTGCGACTCTCTTTATCTGGCAAATTCTCACCTATACGCAATAATTTTAACTTTAGTGAATAACCCCCTAAAAGGTTACTGAAACTGGTAAGGTTGGGTGACCTCTTGTAACTCGAGAAGAAATGTATGTGAATCACTTTAGCAATGCAAATACCCTTAAATGGGCGACACTTATGATTTTCAGTGACAAAGGTATTTTACTGTAAATATACGTTTTCTTCCTTACATGACTTTTTTGAGGTCAGTAATACATACATATTGTCTATTGTTCAGCTCTAAGCAATAATAGATGGTGGGTGTACCTTTTTTGCAGCAGACAATGTCTGAAATTGGCAGTAGAAATTGTTCAGATAAAGACTTTTTACTGTATATGTAGAACAGCCAAGCCAACGCAAATTGGAATTTTTCATTTAAAGGACCACAATAACTATAAAATGATCATTTTTAATATAGAACAACTTTTACAGTTTTATTAAACATTATTTGTTGATTTGAATGGATTTGAGTTTTCTGTCCAGTTCCTGTTTGCAGACATCTTGTATCTGTTACATAAACAATTCCCCTCACTCCTATTGTTTCAATTGATCTGTAGATAATGCATAGTGATGAATTGAACATTACTTCCCATCAAAGTTAAAGGAAGTAAATGGGTCTTTACAATAAAAAATACCACATTATTTTAGGAATGATGCAGATTTTTTTTTTGCAAGAACAGAGTAGAGGTTCTAATAAATAAATGTGTTTTATTTTTTCTATTTGTTTGCATTACTGTCCCCTCCAGGAGCACTGATGCTTCGGGCTTACATTACATACTGCTACAGAAAATCATGCCAGTGGTCGTGATGCAAACTTGAGTGCATTAATATTAATGTTTACTGACCTGATAAAATCTAAAGTCTGCACTCCAAATTAGAACGTACAATGTACAGTAAGCACAAAAAAAGTAAGGATAAGATAAATAAGTTATTACATTTTACAAAATTGGCAAAAATTGTGACTTGATATCAAACCTTTTAATGTAAAAACTTTGGTTGTAAAAGTTGTTTTTTTTTCATTCATTTGTGCATCTTGTTGCACTAAGCTCTAAGCTCAGGTGTTGTGTCTCTTCCACAGAGACCTTTGAAATCAAATCTGCCATAAACCCTCCTTTAAATGATGAGGTTTACATCCACTTTACTTTGCCTCTTTGAAGCAAAACACAAACTGATGCCATATCTTTCATTCCAGCAATACAGCATATTTTATAGAGTGAAATGTTTCAAAATAGTAATAGCTACATTCCAGTCATGAAGCCTACTCTCTTTTACAGCCTACTGTGATGCATTTGTTTATTTATTGCTGATCGAATTTGAGTTTCCTCTATGAGTGAGGATCTGCTCGATTTAAATTCTGGCCAGGTGAAACAAATGAAAGAGAAATGTACTCAATTGCCAAGCAGTGGCTTTTAACCTGGAAAAGGAGTATTAGACTACCCAGGCTAGCCAGACATTGTTTGGTTAACCCAGTCTGCATAAGCTGGAGACATTTTATGAATGAGGTAGAACAATATAAGCCTATAAGGGATAATATTTGAAGCATTATACCCTGAGATGTATGTTGGGTGTGTTTATGTTGGGTATCCCTGGACAATACCAATACCAGGTGATTGGTGAGGAAAATGAATAAATTCAGAAAGTACAACTGTGTGTTCATATACTGTGATGCCTTAGGAAGATACAGTATCTTCCTAACCGGACTCAGTATTGCTTGTGACTTGATAAAGGGAGGATGGATCTCTCAAAAGCTCGTCTATTTAAACCGATTGTTAGTTCAACAAAAAAGGTATCTCCAGGTATTGCAATACTCATTTTTATATAGATATATATACATATATATTTTAGGTATAAGGCATGTTCATCATTTCATGACTCCTATTTCTGCCCTGTATCTTAAATCATTTTTTTTTCCAGTAAGATTTCACTGTCAGTGCTTTAGCATTTGGTTGCATGTAAAAGAAAGTTATGTAATGCATGTATCATTAGGTAGCAACAGCCACCATAGATCAAGGTGCCTCATATATAAAATGAGATGTTCATTTCTAGAATATCCACATTCCATGTATAGTGAAAGGAGATCTCTTTAGTAGACAGCCAGTGCTTTTAAAACATGTATGACATTTCACCTGAGGGTAGAACAGCAAAACAGAAATCACAGCTCCAAACTAAATTCCTGTCTGAAATGATTACTGGCAACTTGCATGAAAACTGAGCTATCATCAAAAATATAGAACAAATTCAACTTATAAATATTGTTGGACATTACAGAACTAAGAATTACCTTTTCATCAAATCACTAGATATTTACAAAAAGATTCATAGGTAGATAATATATTTGGGAAGTAATTTTCCATTAACTTGGAAATAACAATGATAGTATGAGGAAACCAATGTGGTGGGAACTATACAGTAAATAACTGGGTCGTCATCCTACATAAGAGATACAAGAAGATTATGGACAGTGGATTACCCCCCGAATATTGATTATATATAAATATATGTACAAAGAATTCTAAAAATGAAGGACCAAGTGACAGGTTATGTAACATCAGGTGGAAATTTTCTGTACTTAGCAATTTGCAACCTGGACCTTAATAAACAATCCCCATATATTTAAATGCTACAAGCATCAAGGCACTGTGCATGTCAGTTTAAGAGCAGTGTGGATTAAAAGAGCGGGTAAAGCCACTGAAGCAGTCATTGTGCTAGTAGCCCCCAGGACAAGAAGGTGTAGACCAGTATAGTAAACCATTTTATACCTAGAACCTTAGACTATCAGTAGCTTTGCCTTGCACAAAAAAACTGACTCTAGAGTTTCTGCACTGAGTAACTGTGTCTGTGCTGGAAGAAAGGTTTACTCTAAACAAATGGAGATGCATTATTGTAGCCCATACTCTATAACCATATCATAAGTCTTTCCTTAGTCTTATTAAGGGCAAAATGTATTAAACTCAGAAAAGCCGTTTGCACTTTTCCGAGTTTAATAACTCGGGAGAAGGCTTTGAAGTTTCTAACGTTAATTATTGCAAAATTTGCCTTGTGTGATACTTGCAGTGAGAAACTTTTTTAATTAAATATATCCATGGAAAGGGTAGCCATACACTATAGCTACCTTTCCATGGACATATTTAATAAAAAAAAGTTTGTCAGGGCAAGTATCGCACGAGGCAAATCTGGCGATACTTACCGGGAGAAACTTTAAAGCCTTCTCTCGAGTTATTAAACTTGAAAAAGCGCAAACAGCCTTTCCAAGTTTAATAAATTTTGCCCAAATTTTAGAGTGGTGCATTGGGGATATTTTCAGGCAGCACATAATTCAGACTCTCATAATTCACATAGTCTAACTAAAAAAAAAAATGAGCAACTGATAGTGTCTCTTGAATTTAGTTTAGATTTGAAATATGGAAAAATAATAATAATTTTTTAAAAGGATGTTTATCATAATTGTAATGTTTAATATGCTTCTTTTTTGTTATTTTGAAACTTTTTGTTTTGAACCTTCCCTTGCCTACATTTGATTGGTTACCTGATTGCTATGATCATTTAACTTAGCAACCGGACATTAAATTTAGGAACAGACCAGAAAATAGAAGTTTAGAGCCTGGGTGGAAAGATAAAAAATGAAAAATAAT
>WMED01014809.1:0-10288 GCA_019650415.1 Pipa parva | reverse complement strand
GAGTGGGGGGGTTGATGGAGCACATTTTTTGAGTGTCACTCAAAGCAACTTCACTAGGTATACCTATGACTTTAACCTAATAAACACAGATGTTTGGGGTGTTAGACAGCTGCAGTATTTCCAGACAAGAGTTCCAGAAATCTGTATTGTCTGACCTACATAATTTTATGGTTCGACACAGAAAAGCTGTGTGTTCATATCTAAAAGGCTTTTTTGTCTTTAATACAATGACTGTAAAAGCTGCTTCTTCTCTAAAAACCATATTTTGTTAAATTTTCTGTTCTTCTGCAGCATGTGGGAATTTCGTAGCCGCCCCCATAAATTGCAGTTTTTTCAGTGATGGTACACATTCAGACACAATGCAGAAGATGTAAGTTCCACACAGACAAATTACTCCTGACATCTCATACCGATGTTGTAGAAAACCAAGTGTAGCTAAATGCCTTAAAATATATGAGATTTATGAAAATAAAAGGATCAGAACATTCCGTCTTGTACAAAATGGATAGAAAATGAGAGCATTTTTATAAGCGAGACAAGAAGGACTTCTCAGGCAGGTGTGAATTCATTGATATAAATTAGCCGCAGAGGTTTCCATCAGTCTGCTTAACTAGTCTGTAGTTTACTGACATACATAGAAAGAGATTAACCAAACAAATGGAACAGATTGCATCTTGTATCCATCTTTGCAATAGAAACTTTCTTATGACTTCCCAGTAAACTCTCATCAGTCATGTAAAGTTATCCCTCTGACAATGAATCATCTTGGAGTTGTAGTGATTAGCAGGGTTGCAAGCCATCAATAAAGTATAGACAGTTCATAAAATAGTGATGTAAAGGTCATTTGGCCACTTTCCCCAGCTTCACATATTCCTCAAACCTCATTATTAACTGTGAATGTGGTGAATTTGTAACCAAATTTGACAGTTTATAGCCGACGCAAAGTTATGGATCTCAATGCGTAACTTTGTGAATATGAAAGGCTAATTTGGTATTCATCAAAGTGTGAATTTGGCAAGATGTCCTATGTAGAATTTGCAAAGTTATTTCACAAAGGGGAGAAGTTTCATAGTAAGTGTATAGATATATATACTGTATATACATGTGTTTATTTGACTGTAGAGCTCTATCCTGCATCATAAATCAAGGTGCAAGTTAACTGTGATTAGAATGTTTCCAAGTGAATCAATTCCATATGTTCTACAAGGGATGCTCTGATGCAGCTTCTTATCCAGTCTTTGAAACTTGGTGTCTTATTCTTTTATTCTTGCATTTCTCAATGTGTCATGAAATCAAAGCTTGAGATCAACGTAAATCCTTTAATTGAGAGACCAATCGGGGAAAAAGAAAGAGGTTTTTAATTACAGGGATGTAAATTCAGTGACAATATAAATGAATGCCTGTTCCTCTCTGAATAATCAATAGACTTGGCATTGAGTATTTCCAAAATATTATAATGTGTGAGCAGCCAGGCAAATGCAGGAATACAGTTGGGCAGGGATGAACTCATCAATCTCTTTGGATGATCAATGAGTGTTGAATACTGAACATGCTACAAGATACGACTGGATTTAAGAGAAGCCTGAGAGACAGCCAGTGCCCTTCATTCATCTGGTCAGGCCAGTTACTATTTGGCACACACGGTGCATACATTATATACAGATGGTAACCTTTAAAGGGCATAGTTGCCTTTGAATTTATTTTTACTGCGTTGAAGGCAATGGTAATTAAGATCAGTTAAAAAATGGTCATTATTTGTTTTTGGTTTTCTTTTCTGCATCAATGTTTTGGTTCCTGGGGGGATGATGACCACCAACAGCAGGACAATCAGTTGATCTAAAGTTTAATTATTATTGTTATTAATTTTATAGCATAAATTACCATTATCTTAAATTATTTTTAATTTTTTAGCATTCTGGTTAGACTCTGTTAATCTGTATCTCAGTCTATGATTAAAGGGGAGTTAGATAAGTTAGTGGTTTCACCTCACAGCCGGAGTCTTCCATTTCACACTAAAATGAGGAAGGTCAGCAGTTCAGACAGTATCCTATTCAAAATGAAAAAAAGCTCCCTGCCTGTCTAATAGGATTGATCTACAAAATACATAAATCAGCCATAACATTAAAATTATGTGAAATAAACAACATCATTTTCTTGGCACCTGTCAAGGAGTGAAATCTTGAAGTGTTGTAACTTTGACAAGGCCCAATTGGACTGGATTAGAGCACCTCTACAATGTCAGATTATTTTGTAGAATGTTGCCAACATGCAGTGGTATAACCTACCAAAAGGAATTCAAGGAAGAACAACCAATGAACCGGCATCCAGTGTCTGTTTGTTATACTGGAAAAACTATTCTCATCCATGGAAGCCCCATCTCCCAACTTACACGACTGAAAGGATCTGCTGCTCATGCCTTGGTGGAAGATATAACACCTTAAGAGATGTTTGTGAGCTCATGCCTCAACAAGTCAGCAGGTCAGGTCTTGTAGGCACTAGAGAGATCTAAACAATATTGGGAAGGTGGTTTTAATTTAATGGCTGATCTGTCTTTCTCTGCATCCCTTACCAAGCAATGAACTGGCATTATGGGCGAAATTTATTTAAGTTGCAAAGACCACTCTTGATCTTTCCGAGTTTATCACGTGAGATCTCACGTTGTTCCCGTGAGATTACTACACGAGTTTTTTTCATTTTTTGATTTTTTGATAGAAAGGAAGCCATACTTTACATTAGTAGCTACCTTTCTATCTAAAAATATCTTAAAATCAAGATAGAAAAAACTCACGCAGTGAACAACGCGAGATCTTGCACGATAAACCTATAGGTGAAATTTAATAAATATGAAATTTTCAGTATTGCGATATTAATATTTTTCGACCCAATATCGCGCTATCGAATAGTAAGTTATAAAACAATAAATTCATTTACTACAATATTGAAAATTCAATATCACAATATCAAAAATTCGATCGAAACTTTTCAATCTGTTTGTTTCTATAGAAAATCTGTAATATCGATAATTTGGACTGAAAAAATCAATATTGCGAAATCGCAAATTCAATTGCAAATTTTCTATTTTTTTTATCGAATTTTTCAGTTGAAAGGTTTAAACCGGCCTTTTTGACTTTAATAAATTTCTTATGTTTCATTAAATGGAGAATCTCTTTTTTCCAAATTTAACCTGCATAGAGAGACCCTATAAAACACTGTAAAAGAAAGAAGTTGTCATCACATGTGCAGGAACAATGTTAATGTACCAGAGCTCACTCGTTTCTAAATACCCTCCCATTTGTTGGCTTGTGTGATTACTGGATGTGCTGTAGAGAATCTATTGTAAAGTGATGTTTCTGGGGCAGATTCCAGCAGCACAATGTTTCTATTCAAACCCTTTCATCAGGCAGAGTGTATAATCATCTGAGCCTGAAAAGAGGGTTTTTTTAGAGTTAATTCTGAAATTTACAAATCTTCCTTCTAGTAGATGGAGCTCCGAGTAATTTCACTGAAGGTCTTACTCAAACATTTATCTAATTCCCACTTTGACTGACTCTAGCCTGAGAAAACTACTTCTCATTTTTTATTAATAACAGCTACTAAACGGACTATTGTCCGTGACAATCTCCCCGTTGTAAAGTCGCGACAATTTTTTAAAGTTAAGATTGCGACAATTTTCCCATAATAAAGTCGCGACAGCGACAATATTCTCATTATAAAGACTCGACTGTGACAGTAGCACCCTATTGAGGCTGTCTTTATCTGGCGAATTTACACCTATATGCAACAATTCAGACTTTAGTGAATAACCCCCTTAATCTCTGCACCCCTACAGTTGTGATCCTCTTCACTTCCTGTTCCTGTTGAATTTCAGCGAGTTGAGCAACTGCAAAAGCAATATTTTAGTGTAAAACTTCTGCTGCAATTCAACAGGAACAGGAAATGAAGAGTATTGCAAACCTGCAGGGTGAATAAATGAAAATGAGGGAAAAAGGAATGATGGAAATATGAGTATTGTAGTACTCCCCTCCCACTCCTTCAGATTCACTCTCTAGTTTAGCAAGCCTGGAGCTCTCCTTTAAGGAGCAGCTTGTCACAACAGATCATAAATGTGTTGCAAACAAGCACCTCCTCAATTGTGAAGTTTATTTCAACAGATCCTTCATGACCCAATGGAATCGGTTCATTGCTAGACTCTCCTGGTGAGAGTTTCCCAGCTGTGTACATCTCTATAAATGACTTCCACTTCGAATATAAGTAGGAGGGTTAGATAACCAGTCTGGACTTCTGTGGAGATATACAGTAGTTTGGTCTGTTATTAGTAGAAACTCAAAACAAACAAAACGGCAGTTTTAATTATGTGTTGTGTAGGATTTAATAATAATTATAGATTCTGACTTAATGAACTCTAATTAGTAAATGTTTAGTCTGTAAAATTTTTGTATTATTTTAACTAATTCGTTTTTGAGCTCTTCATGAACAATAACAAGTCCCAGTTTTCTCTCACAAGTAGTTATTCCTTAGTGTAGCCATAGATCAAATAATGCAATTGGTACAACATTTTCAATGATTACTTTTAAATTCTTTTATGGGTCTGTATTCACCACTTATCTGCTTTGTATTCTTGGGCCTCAGCAACTCACTGATTGCCTTTCAACTCTGCCTCATCTGAAATTCATTACATGAAAAACGGCAGTAAGTCATCCTGAACAAAATATATTTAAAGGGAAAAAAGGAAGAAAAAAGAAAGAAAAACTACAAAAATAGAAGTAGAGATGTTATCAGAGCTGATTTTGTCAAGTTCTTTCAAAGGGGATTTTGTCATCCGAACGCAACACAGCAAAATATTTCAATTGTTAAAAACATTTTCTCCAAAGGACTGCCTGTAAATGTACTGTCATATCTTGGGTTATCTTAACTAATTCTGGGCAAATTCTGTAAATTTAAAGCTTTCAAAGACACAATTATAAACAAATACAATCTAGACAAACTACTACTGGTTATGGCTTTTATTGAGCATGGTGTGTAAGCTGCACTTGTAAATAACTCATTCCAGGATCATTCTTATTGGCAAATTTTGTAATGTTGTATTTTTTGTAATGTTCCCATGTTCTTCAGTGGGAATGTGGGCTCTTGCGGAAGTGGAGATGCTGGGAAAATAAATTATACTACAGCCATATTACTTTTGAAGTGCTTCTTTTCACAAAGATTTACACTTTGTAAAGCAATGGAACAAACTTAAGATCAGTATTAGCAACGGGGTGCCTGGTTAATTGGAATCAAGGAATTCATTAATGGATTTTACAATAATATGATTTTGAATGGCATCTGCTTCAGAGTAATCAATGTCCTACATTGTTCCCCCATCACATACCTGCCTAAATATACTGTTTTATTAAATTAACATTGTTATGATAATAGTTTCATGGCAAAGCTCCTTACCATAAATAAATGTTATTATTCAGAGTTTACAAACCATCTAACAATATGGATCATCTAACTGCAATTTGCCAACATGTGAGACACGAAGATTAATTTTCACAGCTGATACTACTGTTCACAACCCTGAGCAAAACATTATTTAGATCCCATGTGAATTTATGGGGGACATTTCATAAAGTCAAAAATTACTCCAACTCCATTGTACATTTTGCACACCCCCAGCTACATTAGACAGTTGAATTACTTGTTTCCATTGGTTGCATTGCTCATTACCAATAAGCCCATGTGAAAAGGTAAGCTAGCCCCAGGCCTGCCTCGAAATATTAAGGGTGTTTCAGCAAGACTGATTGGAACGTCATAGTTTTTTTAATGGGCTGGACCTCCACAGCAGTATCAAGATGATGGAAGACCTCCTCCCAATCTGCAGCAGAAAGCCTGGGACCACTTGAAGGGTGCTGATGAATTTAATTTGATTTGCTGATGGGGGACTCCCTTAGAAATGTAGTATTCCCATTCTGTAAAATATACTTTCTTTAAATTAACTTATGGTGGAATTTTCTGTCTAGGCCCAGCCTCTATTTAAGTTCAAAAGAGGTATATTAGGTCCTCCATCAGGAAATTCCCATAGCCCTTTGGAGCCTAGCTGGAATAGAAGAAGATGTTCTTCATAACCTCTTCTGATTGAAGCTCATGGCTGATAAGCCTAGCTGGCTGGTAACACCTACTGTATGAGTAGTTGCTTAGCTAGTGTGAGGTATAGCTTGTTATAGGGTGTGGTAGGTTCACCAGATAGAACTTAGGCCAGCAACTTGGTCTGCCCAACAAAGAGAGAGCAAGGTGTACTTTCTTTTCTGGACAGTGTAGATCCACCAACACGCTTGGTAGTAAAGCTAAGGTTTGGGAATCTGTGTCAGGATTACCCAAAATGAGAGGAATAGTAGATGGCTAAAACCAGAAATTCCCCACAGTGAACTTGACGCTAGCTACCACCAGGGTGTGGAATCTAAGACACTTCTGGTCTTCGCCTAGAGCTCCCGCAAAGGAGTTAGGAATTCGCTGCAGGCAGTGTCCAGGTCACGGTCCCTGGGGTAGCTTTTCACAGATGAGGGAGAAACCAAAAGAGTAGTCAAATCCAGGCTGAGGTCAGGGAAGGCAGCAAAGAGGCGTGAACGAGATACTGTACTAGCAATGGTCAGGGTAGGCAGAGTAAGGGCAAAAACAGGCAGAGCAAGGTCAGGGCAGGCAGAAAACGATCAGGGTCAAAATACAAGCCGGGATGGTCTTCATTAACCAGAACAGAACTGTAAACCACATAAACCCAGAACAGAGGTTCTATAATCGGGCGCAGAGCAGACTAACAGGCCTTTATATAGGAAAAGAAGTATGTCACCTGATCGCGCCAGGAGAGAGAAAAGGTGCATGACCATGCCGTGTGCGCCTAACATCAGTGCGAGAGGACGCAGTCTTGCGAGAGGACCCGGCTCTTCCCAGCGCCGGAGACAGAACAGTGCTGGAACGAAGAATGATAGGTAATCCTCCTAACAACCTGCTACTAGTTTATCTGCATCACCATCCCTGTGTTTATAAGTATACATTTGTAAATAAATGCTGCTAACTTGTTTTCTTTTGCTCTTTCATGATTTACTGCTTGGAACTCCCAACTGTACATTATCTAGCCATCAAGAACATATGAAACATATGCTATAAACTAGATGTGGTCATTGTAGGATGTCCACTGATGAGTACCAAATACATGGTAAGTACTTCACAGCCTGGCTTCCATCTTGCTCATAGTGAGTGATGAGTTTTAAAGAGCAATAAGGGCATGATTACTAACAGGGTGAAAGGACCACAGACTACCTATACCTTATTTAGGCATCTAAACATATTTACAAATATTTACAGTTATTAATAAGAACTGAGTTCTAATTTTATCAGCTAATGTCTTTCTATGACATATAAACTGCTGACTGCTACCCTTTTACAATGATTTACCTGGCAATTTGCAAATAAAACAGACGTGAGTAGAAAGTTAAGGATCTCAGCAGCAGGGGAACCATTTGGTGTAAACTGCTTCTCTTCTGAACTGCAAAGAAGCAAAAGGAATGTTTCTGGGAAGCAAAAATTATATCTAAATAAATTCACCTTATATAAATATTAGTTTTATAGCAATTAAATCAAAGCAACTTGAAACAATAGTCATAAAATAAAGGTTGTTCCAGGAAAATTGTCTTGTGCATTAGGAATTATATTAATGCCTCATTCAATGGGAAACAAATAAATGTGTTTGTAAGCTACAAGAAGAGACGTACTAGTAAAACAATCGTGATCTAAATAGGTTCAAGCAATAAAGTCTTTCAGAATGGATTATTTCCACGCTTTAACTCAAACATATAAACAATGTGTAGGGCATTGTTTATTGGATGGCTTTTAAACCAGAATCAAGCCACCATGATGTTTGGATCTCTGTAGCAGAATATGCTTTCTCTCATCATGGATATGGATCATACCATATTCAGATTCAAAGCTTTCCCTTATCCTATTGGATTACTAGTGAAGCTATTTAAGGCAGAAGAGAAAAACAAACAAACTTTGCTCGATGATGGAACATAGCCAAACATTTATTTGATAAAAGGCATAATGTTACACAGTTAAAATGGATGGTTATTGAAGTGCTTAGAATACCAAGAATGGATGGTAATGTTAATAGAGTGCTTCAACAAAAGAGAGGCAATCTGGATTAAAAAAAACTTGATGCTTTATAACCAAGGGGCCGGAATGAACACTGGAGTATTATTACACCATTTCTCTAATTCATTCTATTTCTATTTCAGAATGTCATTCGTTATTTCTACTGTTTCCTTTTCTTCATTTTTTCATGATCTTCTAACTGTAAATATTTGTGGAAGTAGCTGTTTGTCACTATTTGTAACTTATTTCTAAATTATAGCTAATATTTATGCTAATATTAGGTTTATTTCTAACTTGAATCTTACCTTTATATATATTTAAGAATAGTAAAGTTCCTAGTTTTCAAGCTTATATGGGCCCTAGGTAGGCATTGTAGCAGTTCCTAGCATGTTTTTAATTTTTATATGTTTGAATATGGACTTTAATTTTCCTGGGAGACTCATGCTAGATGAGAAGTCCCTTACTTTGGATCTTCATGGATTGGATTTTGTCTTCAATGACTCATGGGATGGTGATTTGGGTGTGGCTGTACACTTTAAGGGGGTTATTCTCTAAAGTCAAAATTGTTATGTAAAGGTGTGAATTCGCCAGCGAATGATAATCACAATAGACTACTACTGTCGCAGTCTCGTCTTTATAATGAGAATATTGTTTCATTCGCAACTTTACTATGAAAATATTATCACAGCCGCAACTTTAAAACTTGTTGAAGTCGCGACTTTACAATGGGAGAATTGTCGCAGTCACGGATTTGCTATGTGAATCCGCTGTTTGAGAATTTGACAGTCGAATACGGACTTTAGAAAATAACCCCCTAAATTAATGTTTGCGTTTTTATGCACTTAAGGTTCACTTGATAAAGGGTCATAGGCTTGAAACATGTTGTGTACCTAATTTTGGAATAAAGTACGTTTTGAAGATATTTTGTTTGTACTCCATTTACTATTTCATACGAATTGTTTACATCGTCGTGGGGATGTTTGGAGTATCATAGCATTTGGAGATTTAAATGTACACACACACTATAATCTCCAAAACCACTAGAATTAATATAAGTAGGGTTTCATAAATATGTACAAAACTAAATTAGGAAAGGCAAGCAGTGGGTCCGACTGTCAGGAACAACTGTGGAGTATTTGGTTGTTTGCAGTTTCCCATGGGCATCTAGCAATAGGAAGCTTTTTACCAAGAACAGATTATTGTCTCTGATAGGTAATGACTGTGGTGATGACTCTTTTTGGCATACCATATTCCCTTCCTAAATCCACAGAAAATATAAAGCAAGAAATATTGTAATGTAAGTTATTCATGGGGCCTACTGTACTAGCACGAAGGTATATCAGCCTTATAATTAAGGGGAAGGGGCTGGTACATCTTAAACTATAACTGCAGCTTGACTTCTTTTTAATCTTGGTCAGTGCATATTATAAATGTATTGGGACAAAGTGCAGTGACTAGAAAGTTAGGTAAAACCAGTCAAATAAATCTACATTTTTAACTATAAGACTCCCTGGCCCTTCCTATAAACCACCATCAGTTCAACCTGTACCTACTTACTGTTTAAATAAGAGATACTGTAGACTCTGTACTTATTCACAATTCACATTCATTTTCCAGTTCCCAATCTTCGCATAATCAGCAGACTCTATGATGTGGCGAATTTTGCGACCAATTGGGATGCTTACAAATGTTACAAGCTCCTCATTTTGCATGCATGTGCACAGATAAATCGCCAATTCATCAAGCATCAGAGTCTGTCAAAGTAGCGAAACTGTAGTGCATGTAGACTCCGGCACACCAAATGGGTAAAATTCTTTCTTTATTGAAGCATTATAAAAACGATAAAGATCAGTGCAGTATAAAAGAATTGCCTACGCGTTTCACGCCATAGGCGCTTAGTCATGGCAAAAGAAATAGTGATAAGATCACACTTAAATACCTGTACAATGTGTAGGTGTGTCCACCAAAAAGGAAGTTCAGGGTAAAAAGAGTATAATGAAAAGTTAAGTAAGCCCTGGTATTTTGTACAGAGTTTGGTATAATAACATTTAAAGGTAACTTTTAAAGGTGACATTTAAAGGTAAAATTATGTCGTAATATGTGGTATTACGACATAATTTTACCTTTAAATGTCACCTTTAAAAGTTACCTTTAAATGTTA
>WMED01014808.1:0-13885 GCA_019650415.1 Pipa parva | reverse complement strand
TTTTTATTTACGATTTACACAACGTGCCAACTTTTCTGATTTTGGGGTTTGTAAATATCTGGGGGGATAAATACTGAAATAAGAAAATGTGTTATTTGAGTTCTAATCTAACACATTCATTTACCCAATTGTAAGGCTGCTTGAGGTGTTTGACAGCCTGCCTTTGTAAATGTCACAGGAATCATACTACTCTGTTGACCTTTAACGGCTTCTGTTTCAGGGAAATGTCACCAACAAAAAGGCAACCTTTTGCCTAGATCTGGTAACCGCTAACAACCAGCTATTTAGTCCATTAGTTAACCTGAAAACATACAGAGGCGCTTATTGTTCTTCTGTTGTTGGATCACAGATTCGGTAAATGCGGTGGCGGGGGGTGTTACTTGGCAGGACCCATTCCCTTATTTTCCATTCCTGTAGTGTAACACACTATTGCACAATAAGACCTGCTTTGTGAGGTCACTGCACTGTTAGACTGTTGGGTTACACCAAAACGAGGCTTTCATTTCCTTGCTTCTTCATCTCAGCCTAACTAGGATCTGCCCTGATTGGCCTAGTTGACAAGGTGGACTTTTCCATTTGGGTCGTGATTGGTCATATGATTAAAACCAATCAGGGCAAACTAATTGAAAGAGTCAGCCATTGCTATTTTCCCAACCCTGAGCATTCCTGGTCAAGCCAAGTAGTTGCCTAGCTCTACGTTTGCCCTGTTAATATCAGTTAGCTGCACAAGTGCTTGTGGGGTACATCAGTCACCTCTATGTTAAGGCCAAATTCTCTGGCTTCCCTTTTAATTCAGGTCAGGAGCAGTCCGAGAGGGAGCAGGAATTAAACACTTCGCCTCACATTGACATGGGAAGGAACCTCAGTTTTATGGCTCGGTTCTGGGAGCTACAGGTAGCGTTTCTTGCAGTGAATGAGCTTTCTGTTTAACCTGCTTATTGGAGTAATTGTCAATTTCTGTTTAAAGGAATTTTTTTATATTGCTCATTTAAAGCAATACAATTCCTGAATTCAACTTTCAAGATAACAGTTGTGCTGTATTTAAATAACTCTCCTGCTTATTCCAAAAGGGAATTTTTATTTAATTTTTTTTTTTGTTACGGATTCTATAAATAACATCTGCTTATAAATAGGAAGTACACCGTCCCTTTTATGTTAAAATTCCTGGAAATGTTCACTAGGTAATGGCTGGGAATTCTGGAGTTTTAAATTCTGTGGCTACTAATCAGCTAGTAGTGTCTGTGCTGTTATAAGACATGTCATTAAAGTGAATAATACAGGACTGAAAAATTTTATTCTCTCGCCCTTACAGTGGAAGATGCTGACAATGAGGACAGAAAACACAGAACATAAATACAGCTCTTCCCCATTGGACTGGATCACTATGGATACCAGCATTGCTTACTGGCTTCATCCCAAGACTACGGTAAGTAGGATATCTCCGTTCCCTAGTTTAGTATAATATCGTTTGCTCCAAATGTACACGTAGAATTAAATAGCCACAGTTCAAGCAACAAGGTAACTGGTGGACTTTGCACGGAGATGAGGAGGTCGCTGGTATACGCTTGACATTTAATTCAGTTGTGTTCCTCTCGGGGTATCTTGAGAAAGGTAAACGGATAGAGAGGAAATGAGATAAAGAACGTTTGTACACCACTAACTGGTCATTCTGCTGGGCAGACTAGATGAAGCCGTTGTAATATGCAGTTTCAAATGCCTTTAAATATGGCTACTGTTACATTTGCACCTTTTCACCCCCACTTAGGCTCAAATTCAACTCCTGGGTAACCCATTGATATGGTTCTCTGCCAACGTCGGATCCCTAGTCTTCTCTGCTTTATTTCTGTTCTACTTACTGCGTCGGCGAAGACAGATCTACGACATCCCATCAGGTTTGATCAGAGCATGTGTTACGATGGGGTATATTGGCTAAAGGAACAGAAACACCAACAGTCGCTAAGTAGTCTAATTGTCACTTTAATATAAACCATATTTTTGCTGTTGCAACTCATTTAGAATCTGGCAAGAGATTTGGGAATTCTGATAAAGAATCCTGCATCTTCCAGTTTGATTCTAACATTGTAGCCACAACAGTCAGTCAGATCACTGTCCTAGGATTGCAACATTCTACGGAAAAAATAAAGTGGGTCCTCCTTTGTAGGCGCGAGCCCCTCTATTCACTGTTTCAGTTATATAACAAAGACAGGTTTCCTTGGCGTTGAAATCCATAGCAACAAATCAGATTAATTTCTAACTGCACTAAACTAGAAGGAACTGCCTAATAGACTCTCTCAAACCTTTATAACCTTAATATGTTCCTCTAACTAGACTTATCCACCTCTTGTAATCTGTGTGTGCTCTGGATGCAGGTTCATGGCAGGCCTTGCAGCTGACTGGTACATTGTTCCTCGGAGGCTGGGCCGTGAATTACTTGCCCTTTTTTCTGATGGAGAAGACTTTATTCCTTTATCATTACCTTCCAGCTCTAACCTGCCAGATTCTGCTGCTTCCTCCATTAATCGAGCACATCCATCAACATTTGCTAAGGTATGAAGCTAATCTCACATTCGCAAATCTGAAACCATCTGCTTTTTGTACAAGCCAATCTCTTCTGCTAGTGATCTAAAGTGACAGCAAAATATTGTCAGTTTAATAGTACAGTAATGCCAAAAAACAGGTGTGCCTTAAATGTATTTATAGTTACTATATATTACACTCTGTGCTTCAGTCTATTCTAAATGGTCTATAATGTTTTCCTATTTAGCTTTAAAATTAAGGAAGTAGGGCACACTTCCTGAATATGTATTATCTAATTTATAGAAAACTGTGGAACGGTGCAGTCCATTTGACAACTTGGCTGTTATCAGCAAAGTTAAAAACAGACAAAGCCATCAAATTAATTAATTTAACTTCAAAGATAACATTTTTATATCTGCTGTATTTAAATAACTGCCGTGCCAATCTAAATAGGGATTTTTTTTTTTTGTTTAGCTGACATTCAGATTGGCCTTTAAGAACCAAAGCTAACTGATCCCTTTAGGCCAAAGAGAATGGAAGAATAAATTTTAGGGTTTGTTTCAATCCTCTTTTTCCTGTTTAGGTCTGAAGCATTGCAGAACACATTCCTCTCCCTGCTGCTGGTTTGGCTGTGCAGCATATACCTTACATACCGCAGGATCTGCCCGCTGACGTATGGAGATCCTCCCCTCTCCCGCTCAGAGTTACAGAGTCTGAAGTGGAAGGATAGCTGGGATATACTAATCAGAAAGCAGTGACCTTTAACCATTCCTGTAACAGCACTGTGCTCTGTGAGCAATCCACGATTCTGCTATGGCGGCTAGGTGAGCTTCTTAATGGGCAACGTCGAAGAAGGTATCACAGTTGTTCAAGATTGTTTACATGTAGACATGGTGGACTGGCAGAAAAAAAAACAGCCATTTTGTGATTTATTGTAGTAGGACAGGCTAAGTGAACCACAAGGTGTACACAATTCTAGCAGAAAATGAAGATGCTTTAACTTTCCTTCCATTTAAAGCAGCTCTGTGATATTTACAGACACCATACCATTTATGTTTGTTTTTATATTTTAATTAAAATGAACAATTGGTTTTTGTAGAAGACTTACATGTGTGTATCTGTATAGAGAGGCGTACAACAAACAATACCACTTTAAATACTGATATGTGCACAAGGTTTAATCTGTTGGAGTGCTATTGTTTGCAGATCGGCAGCACAGTAAGACTAGAGTTAGCAAAGTGAATTTCAATGCGTCTTATTAACGGAGTACAGAATGAACAGAAACATACTAAAGGCTATATATTCATTATAGACAAACCAAACTGCTTTTAACTGAAATCAAATGTTTTAAAGTTGGTTACAACCTATTTAAAGGCTTTTCCCACCTTAAAGGGACATGAAACCGCAGATAATGACATTTTATTTATAGGCAACTCTTGTTTTGTTTAAATGATTTATACCCATTTAATCACCCCCGCGAGGGATGCTTCGTAGAGATCTGTGTCAGTGGCTGAGGAGGAAGCTGAGTGACTTGGGTATGATCTAATGGGCTCCTTGTATGGGTCTCAAATTGGGAAGAGCTCCTAATTCTTATAAAGCTAGAGATTCGGCAGCACACACCTTGGCAAAGGTGCATCTCTGGAATGATCGGCAAAATAAGGATAGTCTATAAATAAAACATGCCTTTGTAGCTATGGTTTGCTGCCCCTTTAACATGTACAGTTTGGAAGAAAGAAGAGGTAATGTGATAGAAACACGTTAGGAGAGATGGGAAGGATTTTTAGAGAGAGAGGGGCACAATATAAAGCTGGGGTGGGGGATAGAGAGGTTAGAAAATAAATTACTTCTTTATACAGAGTGGGATAAATACCAGGAGTGCTGCTAGGAGAGTTAAAGTAACAGATACAAGGGCAATTTGAGCTTCTCTATGAAAGTGGTATGCATATAATTGGCCTTCCAATTACAATGTTTAGCTGTGAAATGTTTCTGGATAAGGGGGCTCAGGCTTGGAGAAATATTAGGATTATTTTGATCACTGTTAAATTGCCTGGAAGTGGCAGTGATTAAACTCCCCTATCAGCTCAGAGTCTATGCACTGCACAGCAGCAGTACTATAGCCAAACATGGGAGGTTTTGGGCTGTCAGGTTTTCCACAAATTAGCAGGGGCCCCAGTTTGCATTTCCATGTGATAAACCCAGTTTAGACCATACATGGCTGCAGTACTATAGGGGAATAGAAGCTGCTTTGGGGAAGAGGTTTACTGCTAGTCTATCTGCATAATGTCAGCCTGTGAGAACACCTAACATTGTTCTGAAATGTATTTTCCCAGTATGTATAAATATAGGGATTCAGGGGGGAATTCAGCATGCAGCGAAGTGAGCTCCGAAGCCTTCGCCTCACTTCGCAAATGGTATTATGCGCATGCTGATGACCTGCGCGCGGCCATCAGCGAGCACATTAAAGGGATTCCAGTCTCGGCGAGGCAACTCTTTTGGTCTCGCCGAGATGGGAATCCCTTTAATGTGCATGCTGATGTCCATGGGCAGCACATCAGCATGCGCATAATACCATTTGCGAAGTGAGCCGAAGGCTTCAGAGCTCACTTCGCTGCATGATGAATTCCCCCCTTAGTCTAGGCCTGTGTATATGGGATCATTTTATTTTAAACTAGTTGGATTTTTGTGAGTTGGGGGGGATTAGGTATACTAAGCAATAACCTATTGCTCCACCACTTAAATATTCTACATAAATAATAAGATGGCTGCGCTGCTTGTGACCAAACTTCATTTTGGTATTTATTTAGTGCAAATGGCAGGAGGCAACAGGACATAGTTTCCACTAATTGGTATCCCACATCTCCAAATGTAAAGCGTTATAATTACTTCATATACATCTAAGCCTGTGAACTATGTAATCTTTAAAAATAGTAGTCCATGTAGTCATACTGTTTATTTAATCCAGATTCAAACAATTACTAAACAAATTTAAAAAAGATTCCAGACCTCTCTGAAACAACAACTAAAGCACTCGCTGTATGGGTGGGATAATTATACTTACTGCTTGTAGGTCTTTTACCCCCACTGCCTCCTTCTCCCTTCAGCAAATTTTCTATTTGCAGGTTCCAGTGTCGCAACCCTCGATATTTCCTTCTTGATTTTTTTCATGTAGGCAAGTGCACAAGCAGTATTGGACTCTAGTACTGCTTTTGTGCTTGCTTGCTTGCATTGTAAATTTAGAAGAGGAGGCGGTAGTTGCCAAGGGGATTGTGATGCTGGAACCTACACAAAGACAATCCGCTGAAAGAAGCTGCAAGAGGTGACATGGGACAAATGATCTGCAGTGGTAAGTATATAATTACCCCAACCAAGCTGTCTCAGCCTTAGAGTAATGAACACTTTGGGGGAAATGTATCAAGTGAGGTCATCGCAATGGTAAAAATAACAGCTATTTACTATTAAAAGTGCGCGTAATGATAACTTCAATTATTGCATAAAAATGTTAGCAATTTGTCTTTTTATTTTTTTACACTATTGGTTTGTGTAAAAAAATGTTAGCAATTTCATGTGTACCTGGTTCTCTAATGCCAGGGGTCAGGCAGGCATTAATCTTACTTCTTATAATGGTTCTAACCTTCATAAATCAACTGCGCCTGGTCTTACAGATTTTCACAAAACATAAAAAACAGGCACAACTGTAGCAAAATGGACGCAGCCTGAATGATAAATTGCTAATAAAAGTAATTTGTGTCTATTTTTTTTTACGTTAACGCCACAGATTCTGTGGCGTACAAACTTTTCCAAGCACGTATCACTCCGAAATCTTATTTTATTTGACCTTTTAGTATTTGTTGATTTTCCAGAGACGTTGGGATTCTAAGATGAATCACCTGAGCTGTTCTGCATTTTAAATGTTTTGTTAATTCTAAAAACATGCACATCCATCAGACAGACTTTGGATAATCTTTGGCAAGTGATAGGGGTGAATCCCTAAAATAAAAAATATGCGAGAAAACTGCAAGTTTAATATTGCCTTGTCTTAGCCTTAAATTCTCTCTGCTTGAATAGTCTTAAGGTGCACCTGTCACCTCAAAAATCTAATACTAATTTAGGTTCTACGAATGAAATAAATATTTTTATAAATATACATGTATTTTTATAAAAATGTACCTCTATACAGCGTCTCACTCTCCAATCAGATCCCTACTAGATTGTGATTTAAGGGATCTGATTGGAGGAGCTATATCAATCATTTAGCCCCGCACACTCCGACCCAGGAAAGAAAAGTCAGGATGACCGGGAAGATGAGAGAGAAATGCTGTATAAAGATACATTTATTTCATTAGTACAACCTACATTAGTATTAGTTTTGAGGTGGCCGGTGCACTTTAACATGCAGTCCAAGAACCAAAGTAAACGGCATTAATAGGCACACAGGGGTTGCAGGAAGCCATGGTATTTGACATAATCTGTCTGTTAATAATTGTTTGCACAATTAACTACTGCATCGGGATTTGTGCATATATAAAGCGTAGTATTTTTACTATTCCTTCCCATACAGCGATGTACAAATGAGCACTCATATTGTCTGGGAAAATCAACAAGTACAAAAAACCTAATTTTGTCTGCTTTGCTTATCTATAAAATGAGGGTTTGTGGACCCAGAGCAGGCTTTCAACTTCATAGAACTTCTTACAGTAATTAAAGTACTATGGTTTAACAAAAACACACTATAAAATGTAAATATATCTAAAATATATACAGACTCTAAATTTGCAATAAACCTCAACCTATACACACAAACAAGTTTGTTTCTAAGGTGCAGCGGGAAGGCAGCCAAGAAATGATTCAAATCTTATTTAACAATAGTTAGGATGAAAGGAAGATGTTATTCCATCAACAGGAAGTGCCCCGACAGACTACCCCACACCCCCTTACACTAACAATCCAGTAAACTCCAGCCTATGCCACGTAGGTATAACACACAAATGTAATTTAAATGGAAAGGACAGCACTGACCTAAACCAACAAATCTTTCTTGCAGCGTGCTTAGTTTTTGGGAAGTGAAGAGGTTTCCCAGATTTCTTGTTGAAATCAGCATTTCCGTATCTTGATCAAAGAGGCTATGAAATTTTTTTAAGAACTTTGCTGTTAGTGACTAAGTACAAATACTTTATGCAGTGTGATCTGTCAAACAAATGCGTTTTAGCTGTAAAATTTTAATTTCCTGGGCTTCTTTCCACGAGAAAAAAAAGCCATTTTGGTTAAAGTTCCCATTCTAAAGGGCTGCAACTCACACAGTATCTACTTGGTTTAGCGAAGCGTGTTACTAAGCATTAAATACAGTGTGTAGCATTCGTTTTCTCCATACATTCTAGGTGGCCTGGTGAGTAAAACACAAAGGAAAACTGGAAGGATCTTTTGATTGGATCATTGACACCAACAGGAAAATCTGATTGGTGCCGTTGTCCTTGAATGCAGCACTAGTAATGGCTTCACAAGAAATGGAATGAAGGCCTGGCCCATAGACCCAGGTAGTGAGTAGATGTCTATTATCCAATCCGGGCAAGGGATGATAAGGTACCAGGCAAGTTTTGAAAGGGCAGTTCCGTTAATGTGGTCGGCTGCTGGACTCGAGGTGCGTGCGTTTTCCTGTTAAAAGGATTCCTCCGGATTCCCCCTGTACAGGGAATGTCCTCTTCTGAGATCGCCCATTCAGTACCCCCCTCTGCCACTTACAGATGTCCCCATTCAGGATGTCTTGAATGTGCTGAACGATTAGGTTAATGGCCACTGCAGAGAGGTGAGAATATTCATCATCGTTATAAAGGAAACTCACTGTGAAACATACTGCTACATGCTGAGGATAATGTAATCTCAAACCCTTTCTCATAGACAAATTAAGGCTGGGAAAATTTAGCTAAACTGGAAAATAGTCTCCATTGTTTCTTGTGGAATAATCCACACAAGCTATTTTGTTTTGCACCATAGACAATAATGAGCCTAATTAAGAACAGCTTCACTACAAAACAGCCAGTGTCACACTGATCTAAGAGTCATGGAGGCTTATTCATCAAAATGAAAGCTCCCTGATTCTCCTTATTCACTAAACAATCCTGCAATTGGTCTATATTTGTTATTACTGAAGTTTTGGAATTCACTTTCTATTACTGTTTACATTTAAAGTAAAATGAAAGTCAAGTCCTAACATGGGCTGTTTTATCTCATGACGAAGAATTAAACTTACTGACCGTTCTTGCCATGCATGGATGTTCAGTGTGCGTTCCTTGCCCAGGTGATCGCCACTTTACTGACCGCCTCTGACGCGGCTCCTTCATCACACTGCGAAATTGGTGTGCAGAGGAGCTCAGACTGAAATTCTGCTTCTGTGCATGTGTGGGGGAGATTCCGCAACTGTCAGTAAAGCAACGATTACACGGGGGAAAGCACACTGAACATCTGATAACAGTATGCATGTACCATGAGCAAAAATAAAATAGTTAAACCATAAAAATGAAAATTTCAGCTAGAAACTGCCTTAAAATGCAACTATATACAAGGGCATATATATATATATATATATATATATATATATATATATATATATATATATATATATATATATAAAACACCGGCCTATTTTTGGGATGAGCGTTTCTATAAGTGCAGCACATAAATGCACTTGTGTGGTCCCAGCCTTAAAAGGCAGAGGAACAATGGAAATTAATAGTATATGCATATTCTGGGTGATTAGTCCTGTAAGCAATACAATGAAGTAATTTGCAATTAATGAAAATCTTTTGTAGGAATAGCTGAATTGCCAACACAGTTGAGAATTTTTCCATATTTTGTGTAATGAAATAAATAATGTAAAAGGACTGGAGATGTACTAACCCATGTTATCCACTCCTCGCGGGATGATGACATCAGCATATTTCTTGGTCTGCAAAAAGAGAGGCTGATTTTAAAGCAACGTGATTAAATCTTACATTCAATGCCTTATTCTATAACATGGCTGTATCCTGTGCCTGAGTGGTAGGTACATCATTTGTGTAGTGCAGCAATGAAGAATACAGCCAAATCATAAATCACTATTTGAAAACTATATTTATGACATCAGTGTAAGAATCCCATAGGTCAATCAGCTAAAACTTTAAGGGGGTGCGAATTTGATATTGATATTACCAATATCGGTAATTGATTTTCCATAGAAAAAAACAGATTAAAAGTTTCGATTGAATTTCGATATTACCGATATCAGTAATATCGATATTGCTAAAAATCGGTAATATTTATTACATATCCATATTTTCAGTTTTATTAAATTTCGCCCTTACAAATGTTAACAATTACCATTTATGCATGGAAATTGCTAACATTTTTTTTACACAAACCAATAAGTAGTGTAAAAAAAGACGCAAATTGCTAACATTTGTATGCAAAAATCAAAGTTATGATTTAATGGTAAATAGATGTCATTTTTAAGCGCCTATTTTTACCATTATAACACCACTTGATACATTTCCCCCATTATGTATAGGTTCTGGGCAGGGCAATATTTATAAAGAGGAGGTTTGCTAAGTGGTCAGCTCATAGATTATAGGTGTGTATGGAACCCACTCCATCTAGAGCATCAGTTCTCAACCTGGGGGTCAAACACGCTGTTCCACTACCTAACTCCAGTAGTGAGCGCAGGTCCCATTATATACAGTACCTGCATGGTGACATCGCGGCCAAACGTCATCACGTGACGCGTTTACATGGTGACGTTCCCGAATGTCACCATGTGAGGCAGTGATGTTACCAAGCGCACGCTAGCATCATCGTGGGGGTCACGGATCCAGGTAGGTTGAGAACTGCTGATTTAGAGAATGTAAAGATTCTGGTTTCTATGGAAGCGCTTGGGGGAAGCAAAATGGCTTCATTCCTAGCCGATTCCCCCATCAACTAATTTCAGTGGAAGGTTTACTTACTGGCAATGAGAATTCTTCAAACGCAGGCTTCACAAAGGTGGTGTACTGTGTAAGGATTTGCTCCAGGTCCCGTCCACGCTTCATGTCACGTAGAACTGAAAAACAGGTGTTTTTATAAGTAAAAATACTCAGACCTCCAGCACACAAAATACAGAAATGACTTCCTCCACAAAGACATATTGGTTAAAGAGAAAAGACGACCTGTAGGTACACATTATCACAGAAAAAAAAAGTATTTGCACAGAACTAGAAATGTACACCATCTCTGTGCAAAGGGTACAGCACATCTTGTTCCAGGGCTTTACTTACCCTTTAATCTGGGCAAATGTCCCACCCATGGGGTTACCTACAGACTTACCCCTACGTGAAAGCCTGACATCCGAATCCGTATCCACAAAAAGCTTCAGCTGAAACATGTCTCGGATCTCTTGGTTATAAAATGCTAAGATCCCCTCAAACAGCACCACATCAGCGGGATATACAGTCGTCACCTCTGGCAGCCTGTGAGGTTGGAAAGATAGACCGTGAGCACTGCATTGTGGGTATGAACGGTTACTAAAGAGGTGCACATAAATAGCCCCTTTATCTAATCACAGATACAGAATCACTGAACTGGTAATCATTACACTATATTCATGTACAGCTGAAGCGCATCTTTTACCTAGAGTGAGTGATAAAGTCATAAAGAGGCACATCCACAATCTGCCCCTCCAAGATACTGTTCAGTGTCCTGTGCATCAGATCCGTATCAAATGCATCTAAAAACAGAATAAGCAGGTCACCCAAAGTATCGCAACCTGTTCACTCCAGCTGCAGCTGAACTACTGCTCCCAGCAGCAAATGGGGAGGTCACAGAGTGAAAGTAAAACGATATTATAATGTCAGTAACATGAAATATTGTATGTATATCATTTATATTCTACTCACCAGGATGATCAAAGTTATACTGTCCCTTGAGAGCCCTGGCTTTCTGCTCGGGAGTAAGAACTTTGTAAAAGCGGTCCTGACTCAGGATGACCACTTTCCTCTGCCTGTGGTCCACCTCGTTCTGCCCCAGGAGCTCCATAATCTTCTCACAAACTGTAGACTTGGATGGGAAAATAATAAGGTCGGGTCTACCCATGTCTTACCCAACAGAAGCGAAAACATATACATCTTAACTAATGAAAATGGAATGGTACCAGTATGTAGCAGAATGGTCAAATCTACATGTACTGGGATTTCCTAAATATTAGCTACATCTCTTGTAATTCTAGCTGTCTGCAACATAGGGTTACACGAGCCCCTCCTTTATCTGACCAAGCACTTGGGTGCTCATATATAGTAAATGCAGTGCTGATTAGCTAATATAACTGGCTAAAGAATCTGTGTAAACTAAGAGGTTGGGGGGGGGGGGGAATTCTCTCCAGCAAAGAGATACCAGGTATTATATAACCAACAATGCAAATGAAGAAACCCATTCTGTATATGAAGTGGCAGTTATCCATCATCCGTCCGTCCGTCTATCACAGGTGCAGCCATCTTATATATAAAACAAACATACACACTCAGTTCTGTGATTCTGTATGGAACTTTAAAGAATTAGGAATGCCCCAGAAAGCCCAGTTTCCAAAATATGACTGCAATCAGCAAAGAAAATAAAGCCATGTAACAATACAAGAAATAAACAGTAATTCAGCTTCCAGCGTTCCATTTTTACAAGTACTGCATAGGTATAAATACCAATCCAATCCAAGAGACAATTAGCTTTTTCTATTAATGGTCCATTTAAACTGTTAAAACAAAATGAGTGTGGACAAATTGGAATTTAAAAGGACAAATCTATTGATCAAGTCGTAACACTGAAGGAGAATGTATTTTTGAAAAACAGCAGTCAAGCGTGTCAATAAGTGCTTATTTTCTTTTAAGGCAAAGGTTGCCTGACTTTAGCTCCTCCTACTACCTTACCTAATGCAGTCTGCTATTTGCAGAAGCAAGTTCCTCTGTAGACTGAGGAACAGCAGGTGGGATTCCTGCATGTTATTACTGATATCGCTGCTATGGGTGGGTGCAAGCAAGCAGTCTTTACCTCCCATCAGGCCAAAGTGTAGGGGTGGCTGGCAATGCACACACTGTTTTACAGAAGATATATATTTTGGCTGGGGAAACCCACTGGGCAGTGTTCAAACATCTCAATAGACATTCATCCTTATATATATCCTTATAAAAGGTCTAATGGGATAAATTATTTAGTGACACTCACACAATATTTGGTCTAATGGAGGTCACTGCAAAACTAGTCCCATGGTCACTACAAATCTGTGTCCACTAAAACAGCCATTGCTAAGGCTGAGAGGTGTACACTGGGAGTTGCAAGCATGATTTTTTATAGATAAATCCCAACATCCTCAGTCAAGCTACACACATCAACTGAAACAGGGAACTCCAGGAGTAATATTATAATATATATCTGTGACGTCCAACCTTTTTCTGCCTGGGGGCCATATAAATTTGCAATACGCGTGTCATGGGCCGCTTCAAAGTCGCAACCGTAAAGTAAAATTGCAACAATATTTAAAGTTGCGGCTGCGACAATATTTCCATAGTAAAGTTGCAACTGCGACAATATTCTCATTATAAAGACAAGACTGCAACAGTAGCAGCCTATTGCGACTGTCGTTATCTGGAGAATTCATACCTATACGCAACAATTTGGACCGGGGGCCGGATAGCACAGCGTCGCGGGCCGTAGGTTGGGCATCACTGATATATATGTTATTTTAAATAGACGTTAACTGTGGTTATATTTTTTTTAAGCAATAACTGTAGAATTTTGCCACCAGTGTTTCTTTAAGGGACCCGCCCGGTCATTTTCTGAGCTGTCACAGATTAACTGAAGACAAATCAATATTTACTACAGAGCGAAGTCTAAGCTCACAGGGTGATCATCCTTCTGGCAAACCAAAGTCCCAGGCCCAGTTATTTAATCTTCAGAGAAACTCAAAGGCACTTCTAGAATGAACCCCAGAAGATTAAGGATCAATGGTGCCCCCCAGTGACCAGCTATAACCCTCCCCAGCAGAGCTACAGATTAGCAGGGATACAATGTATATTACCTGTTAGGCCAGGGACTGCACTAGAGACCTGGATGGCTGCACTTTTACCCAGCACAGGGGATACACCATGGGGCAGGCACATCCCAGTGACTTCTTCACTTCAATGCTAATAAATGTGCCTGGTCTCAGAGTCATCACCACCCCAAAGCAATACTCTGTCAATCTCGCCCCACTGCTGAAGGCAAGTGTATAAATATGTATGTCGGAGCTAAATCCTGATTGTCCGTTAGCCAATAAAAGGTATCAGACTACCCAGCATGCCTTAGTTATACAGACTACCCAGCATACCCCAGTTATACAGAC
>WMED01014807.1:0-13886 GCA_019650415.1 Pipa parva | reverse complement strand
GGATCATTGGAAAATAAATCGATACATCGATTAAATAGATGAATCGTTACACCCCTAATTTATTTGTATGCCACTTTTGGAATTGTGCTTCTGTGCTTTGATCTGTGTGATGCATTTTGGGTATTAAGTTTTAAATTAACTGTACATCAGAAAAATTGGTTATATAGTGCATATACATACAAGCATTTGCTATCCATGCTATTTTTACTATTTTTAACTATTTATTATGTGTTTTATAAATTGACATTTGTGTAAGTATTTGTTATATTTGATGAGGGGGATGCACCAGTTGCACATATTTGATGTAGTATATATTAATTTGCTCAAATAAAATTTGTATTTTATGTTTAAGATTAAGGGGCTTATTTGTTGCCCATGTAGTGACTTTGCATCTGTTCTTGTCACTACGATCAGGAAGACACAAATTCACTTATTCATGAAGCAGTGAATAGACTTGTTTAACAAGTGGACAGCATTGGACACTGTCAGGTGTGTTGTGTGGGGTAGTCAGTCGGACAACAGTGGGATGCAAAGTGAATCAAATTTCCGCAGTGAAGGGCAGTGACATCACAATGTCCCATTAACTCTATTAAGTGAATAATCCTTCCTTTCTAAGTCACCTTATACTTAGTACGTGTTGTCACTTGGTTTCAGTGTTTATTGGCACTTTTGAATGAACAGTCACCTTACACCACACTGGAGCCCTGCCATCAACCCCCTAATTTGCCGCTCTAAAGTAGCAAAGTCAAACGAGTGAATTCGGAGCAGTATGACTTGTTGAATTCTCTCCGACATTCTCCTTCGCTTGCTGAATTACCAAATTACATTTGCATGCACTTGCAAAGTAATGTGAAGAGCTACGTCAGTTCGCGATTGTTGTAAGCATCTGAATTGGTAGCAAAGTCATCACATCACAAAGTTTGTTAAACTAGCATAGTTGGGGAAGCCACAAAAGGATGCAAATTTGGGCCTTTATGCGACTGTTTGAGTGCAATACAGATAATCCCTTTCTTTAAAAACCTTTGTAGTCAGTAGATTTATTTTTGTAGTTAGTACATTATTTTGAATTATGTTGCACCTCATCTATGGATGGTATTATCACTTACTGACCAAACTAGGATCATACTTTAGGTCCATGTGTCTTCCAATTCACTAGATAGGAAAGCTTGCCACTGGAAACCTGAGAGTCAATATCTGGTTAATATCAAATTCAGGTTGTAGATAAACTTTAATGAGAGGAAATTTATTGAGAACCAGTGGTTAGTTTAGTTACATGGAAGGTGTTACGAATACATAGGGGAGGTTGGAGTTTGTAAGATACGGAATAATTCTGATGAATGACTCAAGTTAAACGAATATATGCTGGCATATTTTACCAAAAAAAAATTCCTTGTGGATAATCGATCTTTGTTCTCCAGCATTTAGTAGACAAGTTCATGTAAATACTATACAAAAGAGCAGAATCTTTCTACAAAGCCAAAGAGAAATGACAATGCAAACCATATATAAAATAAAAACGTTGTTTAGTATACATATTATTACGTGATGTAGGATTTTGGAACAATAAGCTATGTTGTGACAGGTCCTATACATAATAGTAGATATGAGTGAGAGGGACTGGGATATAACTAGTGTCTCCTGAGCTAGCCAAAAGAAAGAAAGGGAGATGATAGGGCTGTGAATTAATTTGCCTTAGTGTTTCAAGTTTCAAAATGTCTTGCACAAAAATTGCTTTAAAGTGCACCTGTCACATCAAAACACTAATACTAATTTAGGTTCTACTAATTAAATAAATGTTTTTGTAAATATATATGTATTTTTAAAAATGTACATTTAAACAGCATTTCTCTCTGTCATCTTCCCTGTCAGCCTGCCTTTTCTTTCGGTTTGGGCGGGGCTGTGATGATTGACATTATAGCTTTTCCAATCGGATCCCTTAAATCACGATCTAGCAGGAATCTGATTGGAGGACCTATAATGTCAATCATCATTTAGCCCTGCCCAACCCGATTAGGGAAGGAAAAGTCAAGCTGACAGGGAAGAAGACAGAGAGAAACCCTGTACATTTTTTAAAAAATACATATATATTTACAAAAACATTTATTTCATTAGTAGAACCCAATTTAGTATTAGTTTTGAGGTGTACTTTAAGATGAAACATGCATCTAGAAAATAGGATTCTTTCTTCTTTAAAACAGATATTGTTCTTTGCATAAAACCTTTACATATCACCTTTTACTATAATATGGAGCTGTAATTAGTTTCCCTGTTATGTGAGTACCTGTATACATTATCTATGCATAATATATTTTGTTTCATTGCTATGACTTTGTATGTGCACCTATCCACCCTGCAGAAAAGGGACATAGTTACATTTTCAATTTGACTGTCATGTGAAATCCCCACCAAAAATCAATCTTCTCCAGTGAATTAAAAAATGACCCTTAAAGTATCATCAGTCAATGGCTCAGACTTGAATAGAATGACATTGAGAAAACTAATATTGAGGCTAATTTATAGTAGGGCCTAACAAAGTTTGGACTTATTTTAAAGTATTTTACTGTAGGTCCACCTGGAATGAAAAGTGTTAAACTATTCAGGTAGTAGTATGTCAGGCAGCAAATATTCAGTTTTGCATGGTATTCTTTCTCTGCTTGTCTTACCTTGTGATTATTTTATTCAGACTTTGTATTAACTCAAGGACGATGCGGCTACTGATAGAAATATTTAGATGAAGCTTTCACTATTTAGAATGGCCTTGAGATATCTATGGACACACGTCACAAGTACGTACACTGTCTGAACAAGAAGTTGAAAGTTTGATAAACATGGACAATGCTCTGCTTTGTCACTAATGGATATAAAAATTGGTTTGATTCACTTAATAGAAAATAAAATGAAATGTACTTGCAAAGACTGTAGTATATTCCTACTTAGATAAATTTAATTTTCTATTTTTTAGAGAAGGGATATCCATTGCTTTGTTCCCCAGTCAACCACATATGATTGATTAATCCTCAGTGTCCTCAGCCAGTTAGTGGTTAATTAAAGATGGTGCATACAGTATTGTAGTCTAAAACATTGTGGAATAACGATGATACATATGAAATAATATGTAATAGGAAACTTACAGAGAAAATTTCTTTGGGAATTGTAGTGCCATATCAGTATTGAATACTTACTTATTAATCTGAGACTGAATTTACTAAAGGGTGAAATAAATAACTCCTTGCTCTTCATCAATGCATTATTATTCTTGATTCTCTTTATGTGATCATTATTTTATTATATTGCTCTGTTTCTAGAAGAACTAACAGCCTTATTATTAACATAATATAAGCAAATGCACCATATATTGTAAAGGCTTCTTTTACTTAGTTTTGTGAGATTTAATAATATATAAAAGAATATAATAATGTAAAATGCATGTTTTGAATATTAAAAACATGAGTGAAGTTCTATATAAAATTGTGATTAATCTGCGGCACAGGTAGAAACCAAAAGAAGGGGGTTTGTCAGAAAGCTTAAATTCATATTTTCCTGTAGTTGTCCGTAGTGAACTGAATCCTGCTGGTTATATAGTTGCAGACATTTTTAGACATAGATACAATGAAATAATGTACTTAGGTCCCTTCTGAAGTCTGCATAAGGAAGGGTAGTTGGGAAATAGAAGATAAGCCCAAGGGCGAAATGTATTAAACTCGAAAAAAGCCTTTGAAGTTTCTCCCGGTTAAGTATTGCGAGATTTTCCATACAGTATAGCTACCTTTCCATGGATATATTTAATTTAAAAAGTTTGTCAGGCAAGTATCGCATGAGTCAGATACTTACCGGGAGAAACTTCTCCCAAGATATTAAACTCAGTAAAGCGCAAACGGCTTTTCCAAGTTTAATAAATTTCGCCCAGGTTAAGTATAGGTAGGGCAGATTCCAACTGAGCTTGTCTGAAAGGTAGAGGTATACGGGAGTTATTTTGGCTGTTATCAGCTGTGAGGAGAGCTATTGAGCTATTGCTCTAGTGCACTGATTTTGCAATGAGGCATGGTTATGCTAATGTAAAGGGGATTCAGGCCCAGACCATTATAATAATAAGAGGGGTAGATTGAAAACCTACACTCAATCAACACTATAGTGCTTATTGTAAGGGAAAAAAAGAAACAATGTCGATATTTCTGCCAGAAATGTTTTTTAGCTCTTACCTGAAAGGGAGTGTAATGTGATGAATGAACTAATGCTTCACACTTCCTCATTGACTAAAGTCCAAATAGTCACGTAGAGGTGTGAATTCATGTCTATTCTCCACTAACCCGTGTTCACTTATTGAGCAAAGTCTATGAAGTGGCGAATACACAACCAATTTGGTCGACTATGCGAGTTGCGAATTTATGGAGCTCTTTGCATCATTGTGCACAAGTACTTCTACTATTCACTAAGCAATGGGGTGTTTTGAAGGTGCTAATGCGACTAGGTAAACTGCTCCGAATTCACCTGTTTGACTTTGCCATTTCTGACTGGTGAATTGGGGGATTGATGGCAGAGCACCAGTGTTGCATAAGGTGACTATTCATTCAAATGTGACAATGGCGACTGCGACTAAGTGACAACATGACTTAGGGACAAAGTGATATAGAAATAGGTAGAATATTCACAGAATATAGTTAATGGGATATGGTGAGACTGACATCACTGCCCTTCACTGGTGGAATTTGCCTCACTCCACAAGATTTTTCATCCTACTTTTGACTGACTATGCCACACTACGTATCAGAAAGTGTTCACCGCTGTTTGCCTGTTTGACAAGATATTCTCAATATAGTCAATAGTGACAAATGAATTTGTGACTATTTTGGCGATGCGGCTCAAATTGTATTGAAGTGAATTTGACAGGTGAATTTGTACTATATTCAAAGAAGCTCTAAGCCAGCAGTTCTCAACCTTTTGAGAACCGCGACCCCCGATCTGATGTCACGGCCTGACATTTTGTCTGAACGTCACCACGTACGCGCATCGCGCTTATGTAAATACTGTATGTAATTTGACTATACTGTAGTTCCTCTTTAATATCAGAGTGCATATACTAAAACTGCCATTTCAAGCACATAGATTTAGAATTAACTAAAGTGTATGGGACAGTTAATGTAACTGCTAGAATTGGAGTTTGGTTTAACAGGGGACAAAGGAAATTGTAGGCTACCAGGTTCCCTTTGTAATTAGCATTAAAATTTTTTGATAAGTAATGGAGAGTTAATAACAACCAGACAATATTTTAACAATTGATAACCACTAAAGTCTGTAGGTGGCAATCATTTGCTTTATATATTGGCTGCATATACCTTCTCTATCTAATCCTGATAATTGGCACTATGATCAGTCTTATTTATTCTGTAATTTGCCAATTTTGCTAACTGTATCAGTATTAAACAGATATGCAGAGAATGAATTTCAGAGCTAAGTGGGCCTATAGAACTGGCAGGATCTACCTGAGTTATGGGGGGTAATTCAGCATAGTCCGAACTTACCCTCTGATCCTTTGCCTCTGTTCGCACAGATTGTTATGTGCTTGCTGATGTGCTGCGCGCGGACATCAGCGAACGCTTTAAAGGGATTTCAGTCTCGCGCGGTGACTCGAGTTGAGCCATGCGAGCCACGCAGAGACTGGCCATTATTATTATTATATAGCTGTGCCAGCATACCTTCTCTACCTAACCTGGCAACAAGGGTCTTCTCTAATTCTGCCAGTGCCAACTGCTTTACTGCTGAAAACATGAGTAACCTTAATTTAAGTAAAATATTTTTTTTGTAGCCTATAGAAAGGGGTGATACATGCCAAGATGGATTTCAATACAAATCGTTGAATGTTAAACACATGGATGTAAAAATAGGGGTTGCAATGGATGTGGTTGCTATCAGACCTGAACCCTCAAGGCAGCATAGCTGCTCTGCTGTGACCGGTCTGCAGCCCCTCATGTTTCTGGTTAATTCTCTTTATTTGGTTCAAGGGCAGAGCAGGAAGTGGCAGTGCTGTGAGGGGTCCCAGTGTCAATCCTAAACCAGGACTGAGGATGTCTGCTGGTTGGATATACACTTTTTCAGAGCTATACGTATATATAGGAATTCACAAAAAATTCATAGGTCAATGAAAGTTACAATTAAAAGGGAGAAATGTCCAATATGCTTTTGACTAAGAACCAAACAGACAATCTGTAATTGGGAGCAGTAATTTGCAGGTGCTGTGTATTAAAGTGCTGGACAAACATGAATTGAATCTCTGGAAACACAGCTGAGTTTTCTTCATTTCGGAAAGACTTTCAGTTGATTGTGTAAGACATTTGTAGAGATTACTTGGTTCAGGCTTAGTTTGTCTACTAGCAATACGTATTTTTTCCACTGTTTAGTTTTCCATCACTTGATGTTTAAACCTCAGAAAACAAAGGAAGATTCAAGGACACTTGTTTTCTCTGGAAAAAAGGCTATGACCTTACATTACATCTACCATTTGTGGCAGCCTTTTAAAGGCAGCAAGTTCTTTATTTTTAATAGACAGCAAGGACTGTCTCTTATCCCCCTATAATGCCCTGAGCAGTGAACCTGTGGCTACTACAAATCCATTTCTACAACTTGCTTCCTGTGATTTCAATCCCTTAAATAATCAAATGAAGCATATATTTAATAAAGGACCAGCAACATCAGAAAAGGAAAAATGCTGTTTGGATTTGGATAATCTTTGAGTTGAATTGCTGTTTTTTTAATTGGTTTGTCTCTTTCTCTGCTGGTTGCAGCCAGTTTAGGCTTTCTGGGACACTTTATGAATATATATTCAATCAGTCTTCATAGGAAACAATAGGACTAGGTGGAAGGTTTGTTTACTTAACAGGTAAAAAATGTCTGCAACCACAACTAATAAAACCAAACTCAAAATAATCCAAATCAGGAGCTCAGCTTCAAAGATATTTTTTATTTTAAGCACTATGTAAAAATAACTACTATGGTGATCCAAACGGAATGCTTTCTTTTTCTGGCATTACTTGTCCTTCAAATATCATCATATCATGATTCAGCAGAATGGCAGCCCTCAAGATGACAAGTCATGTACCCAAATAAATGTATTCTATGTTACAAAATACATTTTTAAAATTCATTTTATAAAAACGTATTAATACGAAAGGTTTGCCAAGAAAGGTCCAGCAATATCTAACCTACAACACTGCTATACCATGTCTCAATTATACAATGTCTCTATTTAGATTTGTCTTAGATCTTCTACTAGCTGGGGTACTTGTATTAAAATCTGTCCACCAGCTGCATCTAACTGATGAATCTGGTACTCTGGTAACCCTGCACAGTTTTCTCTCTCCACTTTTTCTACCACAAGGTTAACCTTTAAAATTTGGAGATTGTTAACAAAAATCATCTTCCCACTCTTTACTTATACAGTCATTTCTTCTTTTTTGGTCAGTCTTGCTTTTATGGCTGATTTAGAAATTAATATTTGTTCTATTCCATTCAATTACAATATTTTATATATTAATATTTAAATTGCTTCAATCTATTAGCTCCAACAAACAAAGCTTGGCAACACAAAATGAGATCAATTGTTAAATACATCCATCCATTTCTTATATAACGTATTGTCAGGCTCCTTTCAGCCTTTGAGCAGCTAATCATGAAAAGTCTATTTGAGAAAACATAATTTATGCTATTCTGCTTACATTTTTGCCCATGCAGCTCTACAAATATATATATTCCAGTAGTTAATCCCTTTGTTGGAGACGATGTACCATCCAAGGATGTCTGCAACATATTTTCTGGTGATGCAGGAAAGAAACAAAAGTGATGTTCGAGATTTTATTCAATTATTAACCTTTAGCTTTCCATTGATCTATTACGCCTGTTACTTCCAGTACAAATATCTGATCCTACTCTCAATCAACATCGCATGGTTAACAGCATCACTAATGCGGTACATATGTGAATTTCCTCCAAATCCTTTACCTCCAGTCACTGAATTCATCCAAAAAGTGTCAATAATAAAATCCATGTCTTCATTCCCAAATTTCATTTTTACAGACACTGAACACTAGGGGGTAATTCAGGAAAGAGTGAAGTTACCTTGCGATGCTTCTCATCAGTTCGCCGAGACGGGTACGCGCTCCCTGGTCTCCTGCAAACGGAGATCAGTGAATGCTTTAAAGGTACTTCGGCTCACCTCGCGACTACTCGAGTCGCCTCGCCGAAGTACCTTTAAAGTGTTCACTGATTTCTGCTTGCAGGAGACCAGGGAGCGCGTGCCCGTCTCGGCGAACTGATGAGAAGCATCGCAAGGTAACTGCGCTCTTTCCTGAATTACCCCTTCAATTAACAAACTATTCCAGAACTGACATTTTTTTTTTTTTTACCTTCCCATTAGCTACTATTTTCCTTATTTCAAAATAAATGCAATCCAAAATGGATTCCTCTGCACAAGGTGTGAGTGTTCTGATTACAATATTTATATCAATAAGTAAATCTTCTCTCCATATTTGTCACCCAGGTGCCTGCGGTTCCCATTGGTGGACTTTCGGGCAGTTCATTCTGTTTCCTTCTCACACTGATATTGAAAAGATAATAGTTAATATGATTAGATTTTTTTTTTTAATTTTTTGCTTCAGTCATTTTTATCTAGGACTACTTTAAAATGCTTCCATTGGTTACAGTTTTGTATAATGTTAACATACGCAGAAAAATGCACAGGCAGTTTAATTCCCTGAAGGCTGTTTCTATTTTAATGATATATTATGCTCAGATGGTAATGAACTGATAAACATTCAGCAAGATCACACATAAACCCAGCCAGCAGTGTGCCGAGCCCCTGACTCTTGGGGAGATGCTGGGAATTTTCATTTAACAGCTGCTGGAGGACCATATATATATAGCACAGAGTATCATAGACAATATACATTATAAACCTTGATATTTTACTTTCCATTCTCTCCACCAAAGTATCTGGCTGCTTGTCCAGTGTCGTAACTGATTACATATAGTAATAAGCTGCTGCATAAAAGCCACTGCAAATAAAACCCCCTTCATATTAGTTATGTTGATTGCGCTCTTAGCCCAGCGGCTCAGCGTTATCAGCATGTATTGCTGTTTTGTACGTGTATTGATTACATCTATTAGCTTCACAAAGTGCCGACAAACTCAAACATTTACCCTCATTTATATTACACACAGGATACCCATGGGAAATTACTTTCTGCCGAACAAATACAACCGACTCTTTATTTCAGCGCTTTTCCTTCATGCACAGTGTTCATAATAATTCACAGAGCTAACATTACAATCCAAGGAACAATACAATATACAGAAAACTGCAACACAGAAGCTCAGAATGAACAAATATGCTTTGTAACTCGGCAGCGTTGAATTTCCAAATAAAAGAACTCTATGCACACAATACTGCCCAGCAATTTATTAATTACATTACTCACTATGTAAGTTCCTAGAAACCCCTCAGTTACATCAGGTTATACTGCTAAGCACCTGTCTCATACTGCTGCCTATCCCGAGTGGCTCCTGATATAGAATACCAGGTTCTCTTCAGATATGTGTAATGGCACAGAAATCCAAAAGCTTTGGCTTAGCTCACAATCCTGTGCTGCCAATATGCCTTGTTTTCGTCTTCTATGATCAGTAAAAGGGTACATTATAATTTTCTGCTCATTGTGTATATCCTCTATTTGTTCCTGATCCAGCTAGGGGACTGGCATTATGGAAGGCAAATGTAATTCTACAGTTAAGGTGTACTAAACCCACCATAGCAACATCTCATATACCCAGGCTAGGAACATAGACCTCAGGGAGGCAGGACCCACTTACTTGATGGAGTGGTACCTTTAGCTAATTAACAGAGACACAGGGCACCAGTGGTTCTTGCTTTAAACACACACACATGTAATTAACATAAAGAGAAATTGTATCGGCAGGTCTTGCATAGAGGTGACAGTCATTACAGCATAAACTTCATCCTTACATTAGACATGTAAAATAGTTATCCGCAGCTGACATCACAGCAGACACCACAAGCAGTTTGCACATGAGCCTTCCTATTGGAAGCTCCTTTCACTGGGTGGACCTTTCAGGGATTCCTTCTTCTCTTCAAGACTAATCCCTGGTCCCTAAACCTACCACTCAGAGTCATTAAGCTGAAACCACTATCAGGCCTCTAAGCCCACTGCTACTCCTGTTGGGGTCTCAGGCTACCCAGCTAAATATCCTCTCCTCATACTCTCATCCTCGGAAGTGAGCTAAACATAGAAATTGACCTGACTTGATTCACTTATAGAATCTTCTCCAGGATCCCCACTAAGCACTTCCCCCTGCTGATAAAGTGCCCCAGAGTTTTCCCTGGTCTTCCTTTATGAGATGCCTTAGCAATCTTACATCACATTCATTGCACAGTATGCAGCTATGTGCCCTACCTAGCAGTTAAATTATACATTGTTCAGTAGCTCAGTTAGGGTGCTTAGTAGCTCACTTACATTACCATTTGTGCCCCCCCCCCCAAAAAAAAAAAAACCAGGAGCATTGCTTAGTTACCCAGTTAGTTTTCTTACTGTCCAGTGAGAGCCGGCAGACGTGTCACGCTACGGAATGATGATACACGTCTGCCGGCTCATAAATATTCATAGGATGTGCGAACGTGGGAGACAGACTGATTATGGCCGCGAGTACATCCTATGAATATTTATGAGCTGGCAGACGTGTCACGCTATGGAATGACGATACACGTCTGCCGGCTCATGAATATTCATAGGATATGCGTTCAGCGGGAGACAGACTGCTTATGGCCACGAGAGGAAGCTTTATGGACATAAAAAGAAGGTAAGATACTCTCTCTATCTGTCAGCTCCTCACACACTTTACAGCCCCCCACTCCTTCCTCGATTTATACAAGGGTCATAGCAAATTTCATAATTTTTGGCCCAAAAACTGACCTCGACTTATACACGAGGTCGACTTATACTCGAGTATATCCGGACTTTGATGAATAACCACCTCTGTGTTGTGGAACAAGCTCCCTCTAGTGACCATTGTTCAATTGGCATTTCTACAAAATATATTTGAAGAAAATTTTTGCTATTTGGGAAGTATTCAGATTGCCTGGGAAGAACGAATACACACTCTCCCTAGGGGCAGCCATCAGTGTATAACTTTGTAGATTTATCTGTTCTCTGTGCTGTGGCTGTCTAGGTGCAAAAGATAGCAAGAAAGTATTCACTTTAGAGATGTGCGCAGACCCTTTTGCTTTGATTCTGAGTCCATTGCCTGTTTTAGTTTTGTTTAGGTTCTGATTTTCACAAGGATATGTTATAAGGAGACAATGTCACTATAACTAATTGCCAGTATTGTAGCCAAGAATAGCTGCCAAAATTAAAGTTGTTTTTTTTAACATTCATTTCAGTGGTAGAATTTGCATGTTGGCATTTGGTAGGCACTTTTTCTAAGTCTTTTTGAGGGAAATGTTACCAAAATAGCAACAGGTTCCATGTGTTAAGCTTCCTAATTGGCCACTTTTATTTGACGAGGTCAAATCTGTGACAGTACACCTTGGATAAATTGTCACTCCAACAGATGATGTATACCTGAACTTTTGTTTCATTTGTGGAGAAGAGACTAGAAGAGTATTGTAGGTATGCAGTGAGTGAACTGTGAATAATTTGCCACTTCACAACAAAAATAACAATCTTTGCTGAATATGCAAATTTGAAGAAGAGGTGAACTGAAAATGCCCGCTTAGGGCTTTGCAGGGATTCCCCATCTACCAGTTTCATTTGATCTTTTGTGGCTGTCCAGAAGAAGCTCTCTAGTATAACACTGTGCATATGGGCTGGGGAATTCCTTTAGTGTTAGGTGACCTAGTAGGTGACCACTAGCCAGAAAGAAAGAGAAAAAATTCACAGCAATTTCTTTATTTTATAAAAACTGTATTACGCTAGGGGAATTTGTTCTCTTTCTTTCTGTCTAATACCTCCAGCGCATCCTACACTTTTGTTCTTCATATGAAATACATCCTTTTTCTACAAACTGAAGCAATCGGGCAGATTTGTTTATAAGGATTGCATGCAGGAGGAGTATTAAAACATTCACCAGCAGTTAAAGATTGACTTTGCCTTTTGCAAAAACTGACTCTGGACTAATCTCTGGACTATTTTCCTAATTTGTCTATTCTGCTTATGGTATGATCATTGTATTTTAATTGTTACCTGATATTTTTAATATCTAACAATGTAATAATTGGTTTATCTAATATAGGGCTCTTAACCTAATTTGAACTGACAGTTCATGCAATCTTCTAGGTGATCACTAGGTGGCAGCTACAAAGCTAAAGAAGCACATGTACTGTTCAAATTTATTGAGGTCACTTGTGACACCACTTACACCAAGTGGAAAACTGACCTAATTGGGAGTTTTCTAAATCAGACTTACCTGAGTTCCATATTATATGAGCACATAGGACAAGGAAACAGTTCAGTGCATCTTGTTCCTTAATACTGTCCTCATTGCTCTGGGGGCTTACCAGGGTGCAGGCCAAGGGGTTGGTCCTATGTCCCTAATATAGCAGCATTACATTGTAAGTGAAGCACCCATCAGGTGTGCCTCCCAACTTGGAAAAAATGCAGTTTAATGAAGCATAGGATGCTATTCAGCCTGATAATTTAGTTACCCTTTAAATAGAACTGTGAGTAACCATTATGGAACTTTTTTGCATCTTTCCTGTTTAATTGGATGGACTAACAATCCTAATATAGGATTTGGAAATCAGTGGGAAACACTGAAATATTAAATCTGGCCTCCATGAGCACTGATCAAAAACCTGAGTCTACTGCTCAAATCCTGATCCTTGGTATGTAAAATAAAAAACTGTGCTTGGGTAATTGAGATCATTTTGGTCACACTGGGGATGGTGGGATGCACAGGCGCACATTACCCTAACCTTTACCATTGGTTTTCTTTGCTTCTCTACTAGGAAACTTGGAGTGCATTACATACAAAAGATTGTAATATTAAGAAAGGGAAATGTTTGAGAATGTTGTATAAAAAGTAACTGGTGACATCTACTGGATACAAAAATGAGTTGTCTTTATTTACTTTCATGTAAGATGCATTAAATATACCCCTCCGACCTGTTCAGCTGCTGAGTATACAGCATGTCTCTGCAATTAGATCTTGCCAGATACTTTAATTGTACTGACAGGCAGATGGTATGATCAAGATTAATGGAAACAAGTAAAAAGGACAGCCAAATTGTCTAAGAAGTAGTATGGAAATGAGAAAACTGCATCAGTATTCCAAAGCTTAATCAGTGCAATTCTTTCTGTCTAGTTATTAAGAATTGGGCCTCAGTTTGAAATAATCCTTTCTCTGTAATATGTGTGCTAAGGAACAACATAAAAGTAGTTTTTCAAACTTATAATTTTCGGTTCTTGAATTTTCAGTATTTATTTAACTATAAAACAGAAAGTCAAGAAACAAGCAAGTCATTTGATACCTTTAGCCACTAGCCAGAAACAGTGGGGGGAATTCACGATTGTGCGAAGTGAGCTGAAGGCTTTGGAGCTCACATCGTACAATCGTGAATTCCCCCCAATGTCTCTTGCCACACTGATTCTGGGTGGAGGTGCTCAGGTATTGTGGGATTGAATAGAGGTAATTTATGTCGTACAAACCACCTTTAGCCACTATACTGATTCTATACTCCCAATACACAAGATTATTTGCAAATGTTTACTGGTTTTATATGGTGGTAGGGGGTTGAGGGAAATTCATGTCACAAAATGTGTGTATATCCTGTAGACATCTCACTGGAGAAGTGCTCGAGGGGGTATACATCTCACCTAGGTTGCTAC
>WMED01014806.1:0-13886 GCA_019650415.1 Pipa parva | reverse complement strand
TATTCTAATTCGTTGACCAGCACTTGTACATATTTATTATTTGCTACAATATTACACACCTCCAACTTGCACTGCTTGCAGCTGCCCTAGCTAATTCTTTTTGTTTAGGTATCTGCCTTGAAGAGAAGAAAAACAATCTACTATCTGAGGAAGCTGTAGAGAGAGAAAAGCTAGAATAACCTGCAGATACAGTATGAAATCGACAAATATTTGCATATGTGCGGAAGTAGTGCTAGGTCTTAAAGAGAACCATAGACTTATTGTGTCAAGGAGTGATTCTCAAGGGAGAGGAGGGAGATGCTCGCCGATGTAAAACTGCTTTTGCCCTTACTCTGTTCAGCAAAACTCACAGGAAAAGGAAGTGAAGAGGGTTGTGGCGCCTCTCAAGACAAAAAGACATATTACAGAGAGCAGGGGCAGCGATGGAGCTTAAAGCACCAATTGGTGAGTATCCCTCCTCCTCCTTGAGAATCAACCCTTAATGGGACGAGCCTATAGTTCTCCTTTAATACCACATGTCTACACGTAAAGAAATTAGGTTGAAGATCCAATTGGGATCTCACCCGATGATGACATCACTTGGATGAAGAAGCAGGAGGATGTTAAGACAATGGGACATCAATGAGCAAGTGCATTTCATTGTCCCAAGCTCCCATATCACTGTAGAAAATATTTTAGAAGCAGATGCAATTCATTGTTTTAATGTTGGTTTCAGAATTTTTGGAATCTGTTTTGTTGTTTATTCTTTGCTAGCTTTTCAAGTTTGTGGCAAATTCATTTAAAGAGGTTTTAGATATTCACCTTACTACAGACCAGGAATGAATGAAATATTTCATGTGGTTATCATTATTTGGTGATCTGCTGAAACAAAGTTCAAATTTTAATCTGCCACCATTAAACTGTCAGGTCCTCATTTTCCTCCCTGTAAAAGAAAACAGGAAGGAAAACATTTGTTTGCTTGGTGACAAGAAAGAGACAGATGATTTAGCTTTGTGTTTCTATTCTAGACTCAGCGTGCATTAAAGCAGTCTTAAGGTAACATCAGCCAAATAAAATCTCAGAAGCAAAGAACAAAGAATCTGCCTCTTGTAGAAAACACTCTTCACACATTGGAATGTGGGTGTTGAGTGGAAACCAGCCTGGAACTGTGAGAATTCTTGTTGTGAGAGAGAGAGAGAGAGAGGTGGGAAAAGACAGAGTTATTCAAACTTAACTCCTTAGTTGTGTGCATGAGCTACGTAGCTATCATTCATGTACAAGTAAACAAACACAGTAACCAATAGCAACTAATTAGCTATTTTCTTTCTGTACTGTATATTGTAGTTGTCCAGTGTCCTGTACATTTGTAGGACATATATGCATATGAGCCCAAGAGAATTTATGGACTGGACTGATATACTGTATCTATGTATACGTAAACATACATAAACTATTATTCAAAAAGATATAAGCAGAGCAGGAATATAAGTACAGGGGGTGCAGTAGTAATGATCTAATTCTACTGAAGGGGCCCCAAATGCAAACAGCACCATTTCATAACAGCAAACAATCCCAGTAGTTCCTGATATTTTACTAATTTGTGGTGTTCTTTTCATTGCTGGTTGCAGTCATATTCAGTGTTGAACTGGCCTTCTGAGACACTGGGAATTTTCCTGGTGGGCTCCGGTTCTGGATGGATCCCAGGGCTCTGAACAGGTCCCTCTTGCAGGCCCTGGGCCCTGAGGCCAGCTCAGCAGGCCCTTCTCAATGGGGGAGCTCTCGGTGGCCCATACAGCACCAGTCCAACACTGCCCATATTTTATAAACTGTACCTTCTAGAGCACTTCATGAATATTGAACTGAATGAATATTTATTATCCAGTTCTACAGAGATGGAATGGGGGGGTTATTTATTAAAAAGGTAAAGATGGCAGCAACCATGAAGGCGTAAAAGAAAAACAAATCAATACAATACAAAGTAAATTTGTCATTTTAAAGATGAGGATGTAGGGATAACTGTCATGCCAATCCTAATGGGAAGTTTTCTTTGACCCCTTGACAACCAGAAAATAAATGAATATGAGGCATAGTTTTTTAACTATACAGTATGTGTAATTCAGCCCTTTACTATTCAATTCACTACAATCCTTGTTATTTTTAAATGTGTTTATGTTAAAAGGGGAGATCTGGTCACTCAACTCTAAAGTTTTGTATAAATTACTAAATAGAGAGGATTGTAGTTACAGACTATAGTTAACTTAACCCCTTCAACTCTGGCCACTAATAAAATACGCAGTCTCACAGTGGGTAGAATTTATTTTGATAACCCCCTGCACCACCATTCATTCCTGAACAAAATGGTACAGCTTGCCATTCTCCCAGAATTCCAATGGAGAAGCCCTTCCTCCTCTGCCTAAAAAGCTGTCAATTCAGACCCTATATGACAAAATTCAAGTATGATTTTTAGCTCACAGAAGCCACTGATAAAAAATACAAAAAATGTGACTTATAGGTAGCCGTCAACGATCTTTAGAATGGTCAAAAACCCCACTGGTGTCAATATCTCTTTAATAAGAATTTTACTGAATTAAAGAAACTAAAATTTAATTCTAAGATCAGCAACACCTTTAGAAAACCCTGGCCATGTTGATTTGTGCTGATTTTATTATTTTCAGTATTGGCCTGGCCCTCTAGGAGTTTCAAATTACACCACTAAGGCATGTTTCTGAGGGTAGTGTAAAGCAGGTAGCAAAGTGGTAAGGGACACAGAAATAAGAATCTCTCAATAGCTGTCCCCTGAACTCTTGTTACATTCATAGAATAAGATAAGGTTATACATAATAGGATAACATAAAATTCAATGTTTTACTAAATATATTCGGGGGATCAAGAGAAAGTAAATCTTTTCATAAAAAGGTATATGTGTCCTTAAAAAAACTCTTATTTTTCTGTGAAGCACCTTTATATATTCAGATTTCCTCCCTCTGAAAAGCTGCCACAGGCTTTGTTCTGTATATAGAACTATACCAAAGGCACTATGCTACCATTCAGGGAGAATTGCTCTAGTGAGCACTGAATAAGATAAAGGATTTCATCTTGAAAGCTTTTAGGATTTCAGACAAATACCGTGATAAAAGAGTTGTACAGGCAAATGCATCTAGAATTTAATCACAGTCATATAATCCCAGTGTAGAATGAATTGTGTAGTACAATCAAAATATCCAAGTTGTAGAAAGCTTACTGGCATTAAAACAAGAGCATGACATGAGATAAAGATGTGCAAGCAAGGCAAGTACATGCTGTGGGAGATTGAGCAGAATTAAAACTGGGAAACCACCTGGAAGCAGACAAAGAACACTAATACAGTAGAGAGAAAACTATTATCTCTACACAGCTCTAATGTGTCTTTTGAGGAAAGTTACAACAGAAACCAAGCATAAAAGGAAGCAGTCAAACTATACTTTCCTAATCAAACATTCTCCCAGCTCATTAAAAACAATGGCTTTACAGTTACAAGCCTGCAAAAACAACATTCCATGATTCAAAGGCTTCAAGTACCCCTCTGGCCCCTGTGGGCTTCAGTTCTCTGTCTTTGAATTGCTCCCTTCATAACCACTGGACCCCAAGTTAGCATGTGTAGAGGCCAGAAAATGTATTTGCCTACTCTAAGTAATCATCACCCTTCTCCAATTAGTAAGCAGGACATGTATAAGAGGTAGACTGTGCTACCATGGGACCTGCAGGGCTTAAATTCAGTATTTCTGCCTATACTCTGTGTTCTATTCATTCTCTCCACACTCTTTTCCATTTCTTTTTTGAATGAAGTGGGTGCTGCTGATGGTAAGCTGGAGTTGGTGTTACCAGGAGACCGCCATTTTGTCAGTAGGGGACTTATGTTGTAATAACACTAGACAGGATATTGTCACACTGTAATTACAAGAAACTGGCAGTTTAAAATGGGGGAATAATAGGACACTTTGTAATCAGTGGGCACTTTTCAAATGAGGCAATGGGTGCAGTCAAATAAAACAGGGGTCCTAGCTAACATTTTCCATTGTGTTCTACCTGCGGCACAAACAATCCCATCTTCTTTTTAAAGACTCACAAAGCACTGTCTAATATGTAGATTAGAAAATCACTATGGAAATCTATTTCCTGACACTTGATGTGCATCTCAAAATCAAAAGATTATAGCTAATTAACGATATGCAAACTCTGTCCCAAACCGCACTTTTCAGTCATCTGCATTGATTAATATATACTCCTGTTCACAACACTATAAGCTTACATGTATGTATTTATATAGCGCTGATATATGACACAGCACTTTACAGAGTTTCATCATTCACTTCAGTCCCTGTGGAGCTTACAATCTAGTTTCCCTATTCAGTCACACACACATGTATGTTTTTGGATTGAGGGGAGGAAACCCACATAGGTGCAGGGAGAACATATGAACTCTATGCAGATGAAGTCCAGGGTGGAATTGAACAGAGAACCCTGCACTGCAAGGCAGCAATATTAACCACTGAGCCAGCAAGTAATTTATTAATAAATTCGTTTTAAGTGACATTGCACAGGGCACTGTAATTATCATTTATCACATGAATTCTGTGCTAATCAATAACATGAACAGCAAAAGCTTAATTACACAAAAAATTATTTCAGTTTATAAAGTGCTGTCATCTTGTCTTTTATGGAGCATGTAATTTTGGCAAGAACTGATACAACTACTAACACTGAGATCAGTTGTCACAACTAATCATATTTCCATAGTAAGGTGACAAAAAGTCACAAATCTATCATGTTCAACCTATAATAATTATTGAAAAAATCCTTAGTGATTCAGTAGTGCAAATACCTACCAGTATATTCTTGTGACAGTTGCATAGGTGACTGCACACATGAGAAGGAATTCCTGCAGTTTCAGTGCAATATTAATCAGCAGCACTAATAGCCACATGTCCTTTAATCAAATGGTTGGAAAACATGTATTTACTTATAATAGAATATTTCCTGTAGTGTTATTGAAAAGTTTGAGTTTCAAACTGTATAACACATTTACATCATTACATGGGGATGCTTGGGGTTTCTCCAGTTACTGCTCAGTTTCTATAGGTGCCAGCTTGATAAATAGTCAGTTTTTCACTCAGGTCTGCCTACATTTGGATTCTAGAAGCTTCTCTTTTTCCCTACAGCACAAAAAAGTATGGAAAGGACACTTCTCATCTTTGGGTAGGAACTTATTTAACCATGGCCACAAGAGACACCCTGAATAGCATTACCATAACACATGCTTTCAAGGGATTTTTTTTTTTTTAATATTTGAAATTTTTATTGATTTAATAAACATAATAACAAAACAGGTTAAATAATACTCTCAGATGTATACAACAAGAACATAAATTGTTCCTAGGTGCAAATTATGGCAATCAAACATATGTTTGAATTATGCTAACATCAATAATTTTTCATTTGTCTCATACCTCAGTGTGGTTTTTTCTTTAATTCAATATAGAAAGTTTCAATATTCATTTAAACTTTGTTAACCATTTAAACAACTAACAAAAACAGTGAACATACTATAGTCTAATGACTAGCTAGATGATTTGGTGCATCCTTGAGATTCTTGGGGAGGGAGGGAAACGGAGTATTCTAACTTTATGGGTGGGAGGGACTAGGAATAGATCCTTCACTCACTGGAATCAATTACTTCAGGTACCCTCTCTGAGATGTCAAGATTTTCTAAGTATAGGAACCAAGGGAGCCACATTAATTCAAAATTATAACCTTCATCATTTAGGAAGTATCCAATTTTTTCCCCATTGTGTAGACCCAGTTTACCTTGGAGATTAACTCCTTCCGTCCTGGGAGTGACTGCTTCTTCCATGCCGCTGCCAGCAATGTCTTGGCCGCTGTGAGAATATGGGTCAATATTTTATGTTCCTCTTTGGAGTGTAGTCCTGGGCTTGGTATGTCCAGTAAAAATGTTTGGGGAGTTTTGGTTATGAATGTATTGAATACTTTGCTAAGTAAATCAGATACCATATCCCAGTATTTTTGTGTTTTTTCGCAGGACCACCAGGTGTGCATGAATGTGCCTCTTTGTCCACAATCTCTGAAACACTCTGAAAGAGAGGTATTTCTCCACATGTATGCCAATCTAGTGGGTGTATAGTACCATCTATAGATTATTTTATACGCACGTTCCTTGCGTCGCCGCACAAATTGATGATGCATGGGATACCTTCCATATATTTGACCAATCTTGAAGAGAGAGATCCATGCCCAAGTCTGTTTCCCACTTTTGCATGTATGGTTGTACAAGCTTTGTTGTGTCAGCGCTAATGTTTTGGTATATTGTGGAGATGGAGTTGCGAGGCATGGAGGAGGCGAAACACATATTTTCGAAATACGTTTGTAAGTCAAATACTGACTTTCTCTTTTTCTTTGTTAAATAATCTCTAATTTGTAAATACTGATAAAATACCTGGTTGGGTAGTCCAACTTCTACCTGAAGTTCCGCAAATGATTTGATTGTGTCATCATGATATAGATTGCAGGCTAGTGTGACTCTGTTTTTTATCCAAGATCTAAATTTATTGGGATCCTCTCCTGGTGGAAATTTTTTGTTGTGATAAAAAGAGTGAATTCTAGAATTAGGTGGATTCAGTCTAAGTTTGTCATAATATTTTGTCCAAATGTCAAGCATCAGTTTCGTTGTGGGAAACAAGTCTTGCACCTCAGTTCTGCATAGTGGGAGGATCCAGTAAAGATTAGTAAAATCTATTGGATCGCAAGCTGTCTTTTCTATCTGCGACCATGGAATTTCAGGGGAATGATGAGCTCGTACAATTGAACTCAGGATTGACGCTAAGTAATATTTATATATATCGGGAACCCTCAGATCTCCTAATTTTCTTGGTTTGTTCATAATTTGGGCTTCTATGCAAGGTTTTTTATTTTCCCATATGAACTGTGAGACTGCTTTTTGCAGTGATGTAGCTGTGGATTTGGGGAAATTTATTTACAAAGTTCTAAAGAGATATAGTATCCTGGGTAATAATGTCATCTTTACCGCCGCAATTCTTCCAAACCAGGAGATATGAAATTTGGACCAATTAGTTAAATCTTTTTTAAGTTTCTCTATTAAGGGTGGGTAGTTTGCCGTGTATAAAGATTGGTAGAATATAGTTAGGTTTATTCCCAAGTATCTGATATAATTTGCTTGCCAATTAAAGGGGAAATTTGTCAAATTTAGCTGGGATGAGTTAGATGGAGGTGGTCAGGCTAACGCTTGTGATTTTGACTGGTTGATTTTAAAACCTGATATTTCTTGGAATTCTTTTAGGATCTGGAGGGTGTTCGGTATTGAGATTAGTGGTTGACTTAAGGTAAGCAGTATGTCATCTGCAAATAGTGAGATTTTATATTCAGTCTGGCCTATTTTTATTCCATGTATGTTGACATTGTCTCTGATATCTTGGGCAAGTGGTTCTACTGAAATGGCAAATAGTAAGGGGGACATTGTGCATCCCTGTCTGGTACCCCCTCGGATTTCTATATCTTTAGATAGTCTTCCTGCTATTGAAACATTAGCTTTGGGGTCTGAGTACAGTTGTTTAATAGCTAGAATAAAATTCGGTGGTAGATTCAGTTTGTGGAGGGTTTTAAACATGTAGTCCCAATTCACTCTGTCAAACGCTTTCTGCGCATCCAAGGATATTAATGTAAATGGGGCTTTTGCCTTTTGGGCATAGTGTAAAATATTTACTGTCTTTCTAACATTATCTTTGGTGGTTCGTGTAGGGATAAATCCTCATTGATCTAAGTGAATGATCTGTGGTAATAGACTATCGTTTCTATTGGCTAGAATCTTTGCATATAATTTCATATCCTATTAATAAGGGAAATAGGTCTGTAACTGTCGGTGTTTAATGGGTCCTTCCCTTGTTTCGGTATAGCAATGATTGTTGCTTTCTGCCTCTCTGTAGTTGGGGGGAACCTGTTCTGAAAAGCTTGAAATAGAGTTACAAGATGTGGGCTTAATTGGTCTTTGAATATTTTATAATATCCCTTAGTATTTTTGATGACATCTGCAACTTCTTCAAGGCTTATTGGGGCCATTAAGTTTTCAAGTTCAATTGTATTGAGTTGGGGGGGGGTCCAATTTGCTAGGAATGGGGAAATATTTGCTGAGGTAGCTCTTGGGGCCTTGTTGTTTGCATATAAGTCTGCGTAATATTTTTGAAAGTTTTGTAAAATCTTCTCTGTATCGTGTGTTATTGTGCCTGCTTTTTCCCTGATGGAGTGAATTCCCGTGTGTCCTTGGTATGAGTATAATTTCCTTGCCAGCATAGTGTGGGGTTTGTTAGCAAATTCATAATATTTTTGGTTTAATCTATTTAATGTGTATGCTGCTTTGTCTACCAATATTTGTAAGAGTTGAGTTCGTGTGTCTTGTAGTTCCTGTTTTAGCTGTTGGTTTGGGTTAGTTTTATATTGGTCCAATAGGGAGTGTAATTTTTTATTTAAATTTTGTATTTTGGAGTTTTTTTCCTTTTTGATTTGGCTTGCTTTTTGTATTAGGAGTCCTCGGACTACTGCCTTGTGTGCAGACCATCTAGTCGCTAATGAAGTGTCTGTGGGGCTATTTAACTCAAAGAACTCGGATATTGAGTTTTGTATCAAGGGAATTATTAACAGTGATACCCACTAGAGGGCAGAATAGCATGGTGTTAACTTTATTTAAGGATTCTGCTACTACAGTACAATCTGCAATACTGTTATTTTCTTTCTTATTCTCACAGCTGATTTTCTTTAAACTTTACACTTTACTATTGGAAAAGGCTTTCTGTATAATGTAGAGTTGGGGCCAAATAGTTCCTGTATGTCTTTTACTTTTTCTCTGCCCATTATTAATAAATAATATTTGGTTTAAAAAAGCCAGTTCTGTGTTAATGTGCACATGTACAGTAAAGTGCAGCTTTACGTTATAAAATATTAAGTAACCGAATACAAATATTAATATTTCATAGCAAGGCTACTTTATCATTTTATGCAACACTCTTTAAAAAGAGTAGTAGTCCATGGGCAGCAGATTCAATCTTTCTCGCAGTCTTGCCTGTGACATCTGTACAATGAGCAATGAGTTGACACAACAGTACCAGGATTATAAATAGGACGCTCAGCTGAATTAGGTCAGGAACTAATGACTCCCAAAGATGTTACAGCATAGGAGGATAGTAGAGACAATATCCAGAGCTTCCAGTGAAGAATTTACTCAGTGGCTGTGCATTTTTGCCATAAAGCGAGCTGGTCTACTTCTTTTTTCAAAACCAAATGTATTTAGAAGAGAAGAAAATAACATTTTTCTGCTATCAATTGTTTTTTGCAGCAGGTGAATTACAATAGGCCCTGCTTTGTCTTTAATTTCTCAGCATGGCCATTCTTAGATGACCTATGACTATAAAGGACAAATATCTACTTTATTTATTGGAAAAGAATGTATAATAGTTTTAGACCAAGGTTACACCTGGCATTTTGTAGTGGTACAGTCAAAATGTAGCTGTACCATGGCAATCGTACAGACTTGTGGGGTCATTTATTAAAGTGTGAATTGTCACGTAAATACCGATATTCGCATCCTTTTGCAAATTCTCCAACCCCGCTTATGCAACAAACTCTGCAATGTGACGAATTTGCAACCACTGACTCCAGTCACGGACTTACAGAGCTCTTTGCATCAATTTGCATACACGTGCATGGGTAATTCATCTATTCAGCATGCGATGGAGTCTGTGGAAATAGCGGATTCTGCAGGGTGTACTGCTCTGAATTCACCTGTTTGCCTTCGCCACATCAGAATGGCGAATTGTGGGGTTGATGGGAGGGCTCCAGTGTTGTGTCAGGCAACTATTCATTCAAAAGTAACAATGTGACTAAATTAGTTTACTACTAAACATGAACTAGGCACAAGATGACATATAAAAATAAGTATTTTTCACTTATACACAATTAGTGGGATATGATGAGACTGACGTCACTGCCCTTCACTGGAGGAGTTCTCCTCACTCCGCATGACTTCTCATCCTACTATTGTGCAACTGACTACGCCACACTACACATGCGACCGCGTCTGTCGCTGTCCACTGCTCCATGAATAAGAAGAAGTGAGTTTGCGTCTTCCTGATAATAGTGACGTAAACAGACGCAAAGTCACTATGCAAAGCGAATTCTCCTTTAATGAATGATCCCCTTGAATGGCACACTGCTTTGTGTATTTTTGTGAGCAGTAAATCATAACAAAATATGCCCATAAACCTTTTGCTGTGGCTTACTGATCTTAAAAAATAAATGCATCGGTCCCAAACAGTGGCCCATTCAAGTCTATAGCATGCGTTTTATTATGTACAGCCACATTATGTCATGTTTTTTAAATGCTGGTTGTTGTACCACAACAAAATACTAAGTGCAACATTAGTTACAAGCAGACTTTCCCTCTAGTAGAGGCAAATGCATTAAAGGGCTTGCAGTCCCATTAACAATCAATAGGACACTTTCACACTGAACCAATCCACAGATAAAAATAAAATGTTTAATACAATGGTGACTGACAATTACGGATTGCTTCACAACATCTCACAGTCAGAGAGAAATGCCTTTTATAAATGAAGGAACAACAAACCGTCTATCATGTCTTCTGCAGCATTAGCCACTTTACAAACTCCATTAGCTGTTAATCAGCAGAAATTCTTAGTCCCAATTATGTGTGAGAAAAATGTTACATTATTCCAGGGCTAAAAGCCAAGAGGAAGAGATTATCCACTTGCTTAAAGTAGTGCAATGTTTCTAGTGAATTTCGTTGTTTACTTGTACAGAATATTATATTCACCCTTTTGCTCTTCTTACTTACCCAATGCATCTGCAAAAATTGGTCTGACAAGGAAATTAATTTAAATTCATAGAATACCTGAGTCATTTTTAAAAATAAAGTCGGAAATGAGGATACCAAAGGCCAGAAGCAGATGAAGGAATTGACCTTTCACCGCTCTCTTCTAATATAGTGGCATCTTTAGGATTATGTTGCTAAAAGCTAAAGCTATATTATATAAATAGATGAGAGTTATCCTAGAACTTCTCAAAAATAGAGCTCTCATAGTTTATGGTGAAGGGGCTACAGTCTACTTAGACCATTAGTCAGCAAACTTTGTAGAGGAAGGAACCATTTCACTCCCTCCTGTACTGGTGAAATTTTTCTCTGAGCCACAAAGAGGGAGGAGCGCATGCTCCTGATCACATGACCTGCAGACGTTCAATCAGAAGAGGTATCGGAGGTCATGGGTGGGGCTAGGGAGATGCACACCCAAACCACAACATGAGCCGCACTTTTCTGATCCCTGATTTAGACAAAAATGGATTCCCTCAGCATTCTTTTAAATATAAAGTACATGTGCACTACAAAACTTATATGTTGCAAATAAAATTGCCTAATTTTATCAAGAGACACTTAAATAATTTTACCAGTTGCACAAGGCTTGGTAAAGCTGATGTTTCCCTTTACAGCAGTGTCCACACTAAAACAATCTGAGGGATTAAAAAAATACCATATCTGCTCCTCTTTTAGTATGGTATGATCATCTCCAGATTAACCATAATTTCACTGGCAACTGTGCTATATATACAGTACATGCTCTAAAGTGGTATGGAAATGGGAGGTCTAAGGTAATGGCAGGTAGTCAATCCTACCAGACAAATACAAAAAACAAATTATATATATGATTAGCATTATAGAAATGCATATGTGTTTAATAGTACATTTTTATACTGAGGAATCCATGTTTTGTCTATGTTAAAAGCCAATTCCGAAGTAAATTTGAACTCTGTAGTAAATTATGTTTTTGGGTGAGAAATTGTAGATTCTAAGTATGTTTCCAATCCAACCAGACACCACAAGGTCTTTTTCATTTTGACTTAAAGATCTGATTTTGCCCTACCATCTACTGTATAAATATGTTGTCTGAGAAGAATTTCACTGAATTGGGAAGTTGACAACTGTTAAGGGAGACAATAAAACTGAGAGTGGCTATTCTGAAGTACAAACAGAGAACCACAGACACTCTGGCAAACTGGACTTCTTGGAAAAGAACTATTTCCAAACAACACAAAGACCACCTAGCTGCAATTCAGTAGTGGGTAATGCCCATTTTATTAGCAGAGTGTACATATGACATTTCAGGGTGGTACAAGTTTTTCTTCATAAAGACAACTACCGTTCTCTTGTGTAATCTGTAAATTATAAAGGGCTCCAGATGGATAACATTCTGTCCTGCAGGATCCATATACATTTTGAAAATATTGTTCAACTTGCCTTATGGATTATTGTTGCTATTTTAGCCCAGATGAAATCTGGAAGTATCTATAATATGGATCGGCAACCTATGGCTCTTAAGCCAGATATGGCTCTTTAACTGTTACAAGCAGTGCTCACTTGCAAGCACTGCTTGTTACAGTCTGCCGGCTAATCGCCAGCAAGCAATGTAGAAACAAAGCTCTCTTAGTGCTTCCAGGTAGCTAGCCAATCCAGAGCCGCTGATGTCAATGGCTTCCAGGTTGATAGCCAATCCGGAGCCGCTGACATTACCTATGTGACGTCACAGATGATGTCAGCGGCTCCGGATTCAAAAGGACTGAGCAGAGCCGCACGTATATGACTCTCTCAGCCCAAAAGGTCGCCGATCCCTGATCTACAATGTTCCAAATTCACCATTTCTACTAATAGAAATGGCCTCAGGGCTGCAGATCCTGGTGGGGATCTGGAAGAAACATAGGGAACTACTGAGGGGTAGTTTCTATGTTAGCTCACCTCAGGAGGATACAGTCTGAGGACAGGTTATTTACTGGGTAGCCTGAGACCCCAACAGGAGTGGCAGTGGCTTAATAGCCGGATATTGTATCAGCTTAGGGATTGCTGAGGGATTAGCCTGCTCAAAGAAGGAGATCCCTGAGAGGTCCAGCCCATGTCGATTTGGGGAGCAACCAGAAGGATCCAAAGGGAAACTGATTGGTGGACTACCTGTGGTGTCAAGTGTGGGGACAAACTCCTGTTGGTAACTATACGGTGACTGCATATACCTGTATTCACTGACATCATTAAGTGATTGCATATACCTGTATTCACTGCTGTATTCATGTAATTATGTGTGATTTAATTGCATGTGTAACTATGAAGATATGCCCCTGTGTGGTTGAACTGTAACTATCTGCCTATTGTTTCATTGTTTAATAAATTAGTGTGAGTAAGAGCTACTGGCACCTGTGTAGTTTTGTTGATTCTCTATATACTGTACCACTCCAATAAGTAAGCAGTGCCTATCCCCCTGAGGTATGGGTTAGCCCGGGTAATGGGACATGCTGCTATGAGTGGAGTGTTAGTACATACCGCCACTATAGCGTTACACCATTAATGTAACTATTTGTAGAACTGGTTCTAAACTCATTTACATAATGCAGATTACAGACTGGGCAGTAACAAAACTGCCCCCATAAAAGTGCTGCATTTGCTAAGAGGTTAAGGCCAGGATCACCCTACAGCAGGGGTCTCAAACTCAATTTACCCGGGGGCCGCTCGAGGTACTGTCTGGGTGAGGCTGGGCCTCATCAGGTTTTCCACAAGAAAACAACAGATTAGAAACAATACATGGCCCTGTGGGGCAATACGCAGCTCTGCTGGGTGATTTGCATCTGCTGAGGAAATGCGGGGCAATGTGCGGCTCTGCGGGGCAATGTGCGGCTCTGCAGGGGCAATTTGCGGCTTTATGGGCTACTGGCGCATCTGTGATTTTTTTAAATTATCATTGGGGGTAAATTTTATGGCTGGGGGGGCAAGCTGGAGACACTAGGGGGTA
>WMED01014804.1:0-13887 GCA_019650415.1 Pipa parva | reverse complement strand
GCAATGAAACAAAGAGTGAAAAATTTAAAGGGGTCTGAATACTTTTCGTACCCACTGTAACTCTGTAACAAATGAATGTAAATACAAAGTAAAGCATCTCAATTTATATACATGGATGGCAACCCTGTCATATACGTATATTTGTAAGTACAATTATTGTCTCATGGGAAACCCTTATAATATAGGTTGTTATGATTCAGTAAAATAAGCATAGGTAGAGATCCATTGGCCCAGATGAAAAAAAATGTGCACCATTTTCACAATGTCATCAGAGATACTCTCTAACCTCTGCATGTGGGACTACTTGGGCATATCTACCATAGAGACAGGGGAGATGGCTGCTTACAGGTCTGTGGGTGGGAAAGAGCACTTAGCTTCCCTAAGGTGCTGGAAACAAGTAATGTCCCACAAAAAGTATGATGGGGGGCCTTTGTGCTTTGCTTTGGGGTCTATACTTGTGTATGTATAACACTGGACTGCTATTTGTTAGAGTTGCAACCTATCCTCTGCCTTTGACACTGTCAATCGCTCGCTTCCTATTCACATTCTCCCTGTGCTTGGGGTCTGAAATCAAGCTACATCTTGGCTGGCTTCCTATCTTTCTGATCATTCCTTTTTTGTCTTCCATGCTAATGACACCTCTTCTCCTGTCCCACTTAGAGTGGGGAATGCCAAGGCTCTGTCCTTAACTCCATCCTGTTCTCCCTGTACACTCTTTCCTTGGGTGATATCATCAATTCATTGGGTCTTCAGTATCACTTGTTTGCCGATCAGATCTAAACTTACTTATCTGCCCCTCTGCCAGCACTTGAAATACAGACTCAAATTTCCAGCTGTTTCCTGGCACTCTCCTCGTGAATGGCCATGCCAGCTCAAATTAAATGTCGCTAAAATGAAATTGAATATCTTTCCACCCAAACCTGGACCCGCTCTTACCTTTTCCATTGTAGTGGATGGTGTGATCATCAACCCTGTAACCTCTATACATTGTTTTGGGGTGACTTTTGACTCTGCTCTTTCCATCTCTAAACATATCTCTACCACTGTCAAAACCTGTCTATTTTTCCTTTGCAACATTGCTAAGATCCACCCCTTTCTCTCTGGCTCCACTACTAACACCCTCCTGCATACTCTTGTCCTATCCCGCTTAGAGTACTGCAATGTTCTTCTATCTGGCCTTTCAGCTTCCTACCTCTCCCCACTCCAGTCTATTCTAAATTCTGCTGCCAGAATTCTCTCCCTCTCCTTGAAGGGGACAGCCTCTCTTTCAATCTCTGCTCCTTAGCTCCCCATAAGAAAATGAATAATTTACAGTGTTCTCCTTTTGACACTGAAGGCTCTTCAATCAGTTGCCCCTCCCTACATTTCCTCACTTGTATGCCCATACATTCTTTGACGTTAACTGTGCTCCTCCCAAAGCAACCAGCATTGCACGCCGCACACCAATACTGCCCTTTGTCATCTTAAAGGAACACTCTGGCCAAAATTGAAAAAACAAAATGCATTTGGTAATTTATACTCATTACTAACTTTTAGTAAATGCGTTTTTTTTTGGCCTAAAAGTACACTTTCCTACCAGTAAAGAAGTGCTGTCCAGCACTACCTTGTTGCAAACTCCATCTTCTTTCTGTGATGGTGGTTCTATGGCGTCCAGTTCAGGCAGTCCATCTGAGGAGTGCTCTCCTATGCAGCTGCTCTCCCTGTGATGCACCACATTGGCCTTTCCTAATAGTCACATGGGAGAGTGTGATGTCATCAATGAGTCCTCCTATAAATTAATACGGACATTGATGGGGAGAACTGGATTTTCTTGCTGTACTTCAAATGCTTTTATAATTCATGTCAATCATACAACTGAGGTATGGATGCAGATTAGGAATACATAACCTTACTGTGTGAAATGTATGTGTTAATTTATATAATGCTGATATATTGCACAGTGCTTTATAGAAGTTCATCATTCACTTCAGAGCCTGCCCCATGGAGCTTACAATCTAGATTCCCTATTCAGTCACAGAAAGATGTGTGTTTTAGGATTATGGGAGAAAACCCAAACAGGTGCGGGGAGAACATACAAACGTATGAAGATGAAATTCAGGGTGGAATTGAACCCAGCGCTGCAAGGCAGCAGTACTAACCACTGAGCCACCACACTGCTCAGACCCAGACCTTTATGATACAATTATAGAACTTTTTAACCTTAATTTTGTAGATAAAATAGCAGTTTGCTGGAAAAAGCATGTATTGAGTGTTTTTTGGTGAGATGTGATTTTGCTAAATGAGGCAGCAAACCATAGTAATGAATCCTGCTGCACTTTCAAGCAACTGGGTATAAGACTATTGAGCTATAGGGACCCCCCTGATGTTTAACCTAGTAGTTTAGTCTCTTCCCCATAGAATTGGTTACACTTTCTTTGTCAGTTTGTCAGACCATTAGCATACAAATGGAAGATAAAATGAACAAATTAAATTAAATTATCATCTTACCTGTAGGGCCTATAAAATAGGAACTGTCCCACAGCATGTGGCTAGAACTAGAATTGCTAGAAAGACAAGTTTGCCATTTGGATTGATAAAAACAAACATATGGATTGATATTGCAGATATTTCTATATATACATTGTTATAGAATTGCCTCCAAGGGGGCCCCCCACAATGTTAAGAAGCCATTTTGTACTCCAGCACTGGAAGAAACTAGAGCTTCATAATGCTGTGGGGGGCCTAATTGGAGCCGAGGGCCCTGGCAATTGCCCAGTTAGCCTCTACATAATGCTGACCCTGGTTGCAGCCACCTATTGGGTTTTCTGGACCACTTCATAAAAACAATAGATAAGGGGGTTGTGTACTTAAATGAGAACTATAGTTTTAAAATGTTTACTAATTGTGACCACTAGCAGTAGATTTACATACTGCTGCAGGATCAGCTTCAGTTACACGATCTGATGCGCAGGATCCTTTTTCCAAACCCCCCCGGTGCAGCACTCTGTAAGTGACGTAGACTATCACAAAGTACCCGCCCCCTTCCAAATTTTGGTAAAACATCGACTTAAGTGCATGCATAGATCTAAAAAGAATTGCTTTGCACATGCGCTTTAGTGGGTGTTTTGCCGGGGAGTTTAGAGGGACAATCCTGTGCATAGGATCATGTAACAAGCTGATCCTGCAGCAGTACTGTTAAGGCTAGTGGTCACAATTAGTTAAAAATGTTTTACTTCTATAGTTCTCCTTTACTTTGAAAGATGACTGCAACCAGCAAAGAGAAAAACCAGCATAAAGCAATACAAAGCAGAAATTCAACTGTAGAAACATTTTACACATTATACCTACTATGTAGGAATACCTGTCATATAATACTAGATAGGCTATTTGCCTTTTTCTTGTGTTACTAATCTATAATAGAGACAGTTAAAGGTTCTTCCAAAATATGAGCTGTGTAACAAGATTGCATCAGTGCATGAGAGATGATTAATTCAAACAATACTATCAAATCCATGCAAATATTCTATGGTCTTTGCAATAACATGGTCGAAAGAGAGCACCCTATTTGTTTGGAATCCGCAAACTCATTCATTTATTCATTTTCTTCATCAGAGAAACAACAAGAAAGCTTTCACTGCTATTGATTTACACACCTGTGTGTGTATATAAATAAGTATGTCTGTTAAGAATAAACACTGCCAACAAGACCAAAAGAACATTAAAGTGTAGATAAACCTTTGCTAAGTGCTGTATATAGTATACTTTTCCATTAAATTGTCTCTTAAAGTGGTGATCTGGTCATCTTAATATATCATTGTAAACATTTCCTTTAAATAAACCAGTGGCATATATATGTGGCCAGGAGTGGGGCACCTACCAGCAACTCGCCATGCTTTTTCCACTGGAATACCACATTTAGGATTGAGAAAAAGCAAAATACAGTTTAGAGAAATGTCACACATGGGCAATCCATAAATTAAAATTGGTGCTATAAAATAGTCAGCAATAAACATTGATAATTGCATTTTGTTTGGAATTATTTCATCAAGGTTCTGATTGGTTGTGATAAGATACTAGCACTCATTTTTAACTTTCTCCCACAATGCAATATTTCCATTGCTGTAATGTTATTTGTAGAAAATATATGCAAGACAATTCGCTGAGGTTGTGCCTCATTGTTTTCACTTGAAATCCCTTGGATGTGTTCATACAGTCATTTTTATTGCCTAGAAAATACACCTGTATGTTTTGGTTTTTTTTTACAGCGATTGCAATGTGTGACAGATGGACAATGAAGAAAATGAAAAAGAGCAAATATGTCAAGTGCTATTTAAAGAAAAAATTGACTAATCACCAAAATGAAGGTTTATTTTCCCTTCTATTTAGAATGCAATTAATCCTTTCAACAGTATCATTCACCAAGTTACATTTGGTACAGACTTAACCATGGATCTTCTTTATTGATTTGTTCTGTCTAGTGAGTAAGTGCTTGCACATGCCATGATTCTACCAACTTCCTCCTTTAACTTGTTACTGCACTGCTGTTGGCTGTACCAGGTATAGATACGGAGGAGAGAAACATTTCTAATACAATGAGACAGGACTAAGGTGTGATGTAGTTTATGGTGGCTGCTCTAAGTTTATAAATGCTACATTAACACCAAAATACATAAAAATCTTGTAATATGTCAGTTTACAACAGGCGATTAAATACATTCCCAAAGGATTTAAGAATAAAATTAATTATTTTTCTCTAGTTATACCAAGTTCATTTTTGTTCATCTGAAAAATAGCATTTAGTGAACCATAACAATTCTAAATCATTTTACAGAGTTTGTTGTTAAAAAAGTTTGACAGAAAACTATGTTATAAACATTACAAACACCAACTGTAACTAATCCAGGAACAAAATGAGACATCAGCTGATTATTTATTCACTGTGCCTGTTTTGCCTAACACCTCAGGGTGGGGGATTAGATACCTAGCACAAAAATAGTGCTAGATCAGTGTTAAATGTCAGTTCACGCCAGGAAAATGGATAAGATGCAAATTCACAAATGGCTTAACATCAAGAAGTGAGTTTTAACTCAGCTTCACAAATTGGTAAATGACAAATTTTCCTTTAATTTACAAAATAAGCTATTATTGACACTGGTGTAAGGCTGCGGGCCACACTAGCATGTCAATACTCTGCAATTTCCTGCTGGATAAAGCAGTTTTCCTCTCCTCTTTGCAGTCTCATTATTACTTTGCATTAAAATCTCTACACACTGGTGATTTCAATAAAAAGTAACAGAATAAAAATCATCATGCACCAATTCTAAGTTGTTATTTTTTTCTGAAAGACGATGGATGGAAAGTGATTTTTTTTTTTTTGTATATTTCATTATTATCCCCAACAGAAATGTTTCTAATATATTTTCATTATTTTTCTTTATCCTGCTGTTACCTACATAATGTTAATAATGTTATTCTTCCTGCTGGTATATAATTCATTCAGTGTGCAGGTTTAGTAACATTTAACAATTTTACATTGTTGCAACATACTCTGTGGTGATGGTCTGGAGAGGCAAGGCCCCCCCAGCCTGTTACATAAGATACAGTATTATCAGGGTCTTGGCTAGAGAGGTGGGAGGAGAAAAAAATAGAGTTGCAGAAGCTCCTAATTAAAAGATGGACAGTTATTCTTGGCATATGTCTGAAGACCACTAAGGCCAGTGATATGCACATTTTGCCTTTTGATGCATGTGTTTTTGCATGCATCTGTTTATTTACTTTCATTGTAACTGTACCATTACAGCTTTGGAAAAATGCCCACAGGTATGTTACTGCAAAAAAGGCATGTGGGGGTATTTTCAAGAGTTCCACGGACTGTATAATACAAGTCAATAGCCAGACATCCATCAGATGCAGAAAAATGTACAGTGTGCCACACTGGTGCAGAGCTGTGTTCATTTAAATACGCAGAGTGGGTCTTATAAAACATAACATACTATATTGTCATGTGTTTACTGACCATCAGGTTTAAGCAGTATTTCAAACTCATTATTTAATCATAAGCTAAAAAGCACTACTTTAGGGTAGATTCACTCTAGTGTATGATGCGCAGCGCAAAAAAGAAAAATACTCCGGAGTATTTTTCTATTGTACTTAGCAGCGACAGTGTGAACGCTCGCTCGGTGTTCACGGCTCTTCCTATGTCGCTGAATTTTGTGCGCAGCATATTATACACCAGCCAATATGCGACATCCAGCGTTTTGGACGCGGTATATGTGCATCATACGCTAGTGTGTCTGGACCTGGGTAAGTATATAGGCTTTCATAGAGTTGTACTATTTTTATTCACACTAGTGCATGATGCGCTGTGCATCATACACTAGTGCGAACCAAGCAGTATGTTCAATTTGTGTTCCATATATTTTTTTAAATTGTGTCTATAAATGATGATATTTATCTTTAAAAATTGGGTTTTTGTGCTAACTTTCTGAATATGTATTATCTAAAGTTCTATAGAAAAAAATGGGACTGAGTGAGGTCTGTTCAACAAAATGGCTGCTATTGGTAAAGAAAAATACATAAAGAAACCAATAAAATTAATGCATTTATATTTAAAGATAAAGTTTTTGCAAGTGCTGTCTTTCAGACAGACCCCAGCACAACACTTCTTGCTCTTGAGAAAGCCACAGCGCTGGCGAAACGCGTCGAGCAATAGAGACAACAACATACAGGCACAGAATTCACTGACACGGTTTGAGACAAGAGATGACTGCACCATATCTACCGGTAAAATCTGTATCTCAATAGAGGGTGAATAACCTGTTCTGCCATACAAAAGTTGATCTCTTTGGATATGTTAAGTGATTTTTAAAGAAATGTACAATGTGAGTGCATTTCCTATTTTTAATCTTTGTATTTAGAATAAAAGACAATATTACACTATGTAGATCTCTCTCTCTCTCCTTTATATTGAACATCCGTGAGGTGTGTTCCTCGTTGAAGGGTTGATTAGAGCATCATCACCTTTGTACAACGCTTATTACTCATTTATATCTGGTGAGAGTCCACCCAAACATTAACACGTGGAGTTATTGTTTTTTCCTTAAATAAAAACACCATATTTTTTCATTTTGGGCACTTTCTGGGCTATCATTATTTTATTTGTGAACAGTCTACACTATGCATATCTGCGCTTTTTTCAGAAATTTCCACGTTTCAATAACTGCCATGTTAATACAAATGGGATTTTTTAAAGATTTTTTTGAGTACTACTGGTCCTTTAAAGGCAGTTTACAGATATCTTTTATTTCATTTTGCAATAACACCAGAAATTTTCCCTAAAATTGGCAGAATCTGTGTTATTTGTCAAGATGTGAGGAATAAGTTCTACGTAAACTCTTGTTTGTAACAAAATGTCAATCAAACAATGGAGAAATTCTTATATAACTTCCCCCCAGTGGATCTCAGCATTTTCTGTTTTCAAAGGTGTTTTTGGGAGGGATACAAAAACAGTGTTGTTATCTCAAGTAAATAATCACTTTCAAGTAGTTTTCCCTACTCTTTGATGTTTGCCTGGTGATAGTATCTAATTGATATATTTACATAAAATCACCAGGTCTATTCATTCCTGCAGTATGCCTATGAAGAAAATCATACTTTAAAAATCTCATGTTACCGGCACTTATATGTAGTGCTCGCTCTCACAGTGCTGGTTTTAAAATAAGAAATGTATAACCATCTCAAAGCCATGAATATGGACTTATTTTCATAGCAATTTAAGAAGCTAATTTAATTTGGTACTTTTATTTTATTTTGTAATAATGAAAGGTCAGTGAATTTACTAATATTACCAACAAAAATATATCATTAATAAGGGCCCTTTTAGGTGTTAAGGAATAGATTTTTTTGATAGACCTGCACTTTTACCATCCCTTATTAAAGGTGGTTTATTTTTTACATCAATTTCACATTGTATCCACTTTTGGGACATTGGTTATTCTACTTTCACGACATTTTCAACACAGATATAAGCACTATATAGTGCATTTTTTGTTTTGTTTTTTTGCGCTTTTCCGTAGTGCTACTTCTGGAGGATTTCTTGTTGGGGAAGAAGAGCGAATTCCCTGGGAGAAAGCTGCATAAATATCATTATATAATCACTACACGTAACAGGACGTATTAGCGTTGCTGGACAACAATTTTGAGAGAAAGATTAATATAATTTTTTGGGTAAAATGGCGATAATAAAGTTATAATGTAAGGCGAGGAGGCTAATAACACGTTACAGTACTAAAATCAGTCAACATTTTATAAAACGACAACCTTGAATATGATTTTGAACAGACTATATTAATCCAACTAGTCATGTGTACATTGATCTGCATCATCCAGCAAGTGTCTGTGACAATCAGATTAGTCTGTCTACCCTTTGGTGGTACAACTAGTAAATATTAAGGCACTAAAGATCATTGTACCTCAAACTTCCAATGACTGAATGAATTATCACATGTCACCTACATTTCAGTGTTGTGGGTTTGACCTTGAGACTTGGGATTTGGCTAAAAATTAGCTACCCAATCTCGCAGCCAATGGATGCATCATTGTTTGCTGACTGTTAGATAAGAGACAATCTTAGACACGCTAATATACAAGTTAGATGCATATTGTGCTTCCATAAGCCATTCACAACCACTCAAATACAAACTTTTCTATTTTGAGGTGAATGTAACAGGCAGTAGATTCTCTACTTTACATATTTTCTGAGTTCTTAAAATGTAAAGGGATGAGAGAGATAAGCAAGGTTAACGCAGAGTTATCTGTGGTCAAGGTCTACACATTTGCTTGCTTATCAGGGTACATAGCCTGGCTCTATCTATGCATGTTAATACTAGAAAGAAGAATGCCATGAGCATGATAAGATCACCTCTGCAAATTCCTTCTTCCTAAATTCCGTCTTTATGCTTTTATCAACTGCAGACAATAGAAATTAATAATAAGTCCAGTTACTGGCTTACAATAGACAGGATTCATTTTAAATGACTTTTAGTATTAAGCTAATAAAAAAAAACAAATAAACAAAAAACTCAACAATGGCGTTATTTCCTCTCCCTGTTTAGCTCTGCTGACAAAACGCCTCTTGAGCATGATTAAAAGGCTGTAATTTGTAAAGCAGTGTTTTACCAGGTCCTGATATTGGCACCTTATCTCATTTGGCTTTATTCTCAGCATGCCTGATTCCCAAAGAGGACTTTGATTGCTTGCAACACCTCACATCAAAGAAGTTAACTCTAGCTATGTGACAGTGATTAATGTAATCAAAACAGAGCACAATAAAATGGCTTATTTAATCTATCCCTAACACCTGCATGGGGTCCACTAGCAGAGATTGTAGTGTGTGCCTGTGAGGCCCTCTGCTGATCAATATGCAATATTCCCATTAGAGAAAACAGTTGCATAAAAGGCCTTCATAATATGTAAAACCATGCAAACATAGCTAAAAAAAACTTGCATGCATTAGAAGAATAACACATATCTTTTATCCTTTGATTACTGATGATGACCAAAACATGTCACTGAATATGTATGAAGGCATGTAAGCCTATTTCTACTCATAAAGGGATTACCAGAGGGAGTTGATGAAAAAGAATGATAGACACCACAGGTTATGTGTATATTTAAACCACACTTCTTGCTATAGGACAATATCCTATTAGAGGGAAATTAGCAGAATAATATGCTTCAACAATTCTTGGGCAGTCTGAGGAGTATGTAAATTAAATTGTTACATAATGCTAAAGAGATTTTCATCAGACTTGCTCGGGATGTATTCTGGGTTTCTGGTAGAGACGATTCCTTAAACTGACCAAAGACATGTTTGGCTATATGCACAGGTCCTTGTACAGGCTACTTTACATTCTGAATAGACTAAAGACACTCAGGAATTTATCAACTGAAGAGGTCTAGTAACTGATAGCGACCAGTCATCATTTACAATTTTCTAGCATAGGGGAACTAGAATTCTAAAATCCAACGTCTTTTGGGTGGCTATAGTTTACTAAGCCATTGTAAAATTGCTTAGTTGATGAATTTCTATGAAAAAAAAAAAAGTATATATATATATATATATATATATATATATATATATATATAAAATAAAAGCACAAAAAATTACAAAGTATATATATATATATATATATATATATATAAAATAAAAGCACAAAAAATTACAATCTGTTGTTGCTATTACCAGATGTGTTATCTCTATATATTGTCCACATCCTGCCATGAGGCAAATATATCCTGCTTTTAAGGGGGAGGTCCCATCTTATGTCACACCACTTGTCCCAAGAATGAGGGGGAGCGCTTACTAATATGTTTGCTCTCAGGCAGTAGGCTGAGGGACTACTTCTGATGCTTATGTAAGTAGTCAGGCTAGGCTATAATGATAGGTAATATGGTAATATACCTGTCACCAAATACACAAAATAACCTTGGACTGCTGATAAATCATAGGAAAATGATGAGTTGTTTTCCCCTCTTTAGAAAAATAGCTTCTCAAAAATGATATCACACAATGCACCAAATATTTTTGAAGGTGTATTAACATGGACAGACAATGATCAATGAATAGTCTAAAAAAGTTAAAAATGAGACACAAGACATTGGGGGTTATTCACTAAGGTGTGAATTCGTCTGTCGAATTTGCAAACAGCAGATTCCCCATAGTAAATCCGCAACAATTTTCCCATAATAAAGTTGCGACTGTGACAACATTCTCATTATAAAGACGCGACTGTGACAGTAGCAGTCTATTGCGACTGTCTTTATCTGGCAAATTCACACCTATACGCAACAATTCGGACTTAGGTGAATAACCCCCATTGTGTTCAGTATTTGTGATGAACATTATCAGAGTTATGCAGTACAAATCACTTCCTCCATCTTCTCCACTGACTGAGTCCGCTTCAATGTCGTTACTTTGATTTTCTTATTGAAATTGCTCAGGGTCTGAACTTTAACAGCTCATCTCTAGACAGAGAACAGTTTTATTCATAAGAAACTTTAAGCAAATAGTTTGTTGTTAAAGTTTTAATAAGCTCTAACAAGCTTATATTTTTTTATAAATGCCCTGAAATTCCTAAGTACACTCAGTGCACCGGACAATAGGGATGAGCTACAAACCACATTTTATTAGTTGTACATTCCCTCCTAATGAGTTAAGCTAGATTACTGGCTGTTTGTATTGGACTGTCGCCCTTGAAAAATATCACACTGTAAAAAAGCAGTTTAGAAAGTTACATTTCGAACAGCTTTTCCAATGATTTTGACAGTAAATATGATACCTCTGTATCACTGCTGCCATCTCATGGCAACTTCAGAAATGCCCACCTTTAGACAGTTTTAAGCATAGGGATGTTACAAGCGTATCTTTAAAAAAAAAAAAGGGGGCAAATATGAGTTTTAAAATGGCCTGAATTTTTCAAGCCATTAGAGAATAATAAGATTATTCATTTTCACATGCAAAGATCCACAAAAACAGAAATATACACTGAAATGCCCCCTTCCCCCAAAAATTCTATTATAACATAAAGGCATGTCAGTTGGGCATGGAAACTGAAATGGATTTGTTGAACATTGATGTCTTTCACTGTAGTATTTCTGTATGTTTACTTAGCATAACATATTTTTTGCAATTTCTTAGCCAATACTATGCCTGTTGACCTTTCATTTGATGGGAACCTGCAAACGGAGTATGTTCTAATAGAAATGATTTATACAGGAACGTGGCTCTTCCAGATTGCCATCCATCTCCCCCACATACTATCATATGACTTTTCATTTTACATTTTTAGTCATTGCTATATAAAACTAAAGAAATACATCTTTTATCTTATTAACCCAAGCTGCACTCCTAATTAACAGGTTCATGATTCATTAATAGTTTCACGATAATGATTATATCTGTTATTATCAGGAAGTTGGAATATTTTCAGAGAAACTGCATTAATTAAAAATGATACCATTTTAGTATATTGGCCATTTGACGAATAATAAAGTAGGTCTAGGGTGCTAATTCACCATTGTACATAGTGAGCTGCGAATCCTTCGGCTCACTTCGCACATGGTGATATGCGCCCGCTGATGTCCTGCACGTGGACATCAGCGAGCACATTAAAGGAATATCAGTCCCGGCGAGAACACTCGAGTTGCCTCACAGAGACTGAAATTCCTTTAACGCGCTCGCTGATGTCCGCATGCAGGACATCAGCGGGCGCATAACACCATGTGCGAAGTGAGCCAAAGGCTTCGCAGCTCACTTCACACAATGGTGAATTAGGCCCTAGATCTAGAAGCATGATACCTACTAAAATATCCTAGTGGTCCAGCCCACAATATGGCCTGCACCAGAACAAAGTCAATTCATACTGTGTATGGATCATATTTTATTAATTGTTTGGATTACAAAAGAAAAACAATCGCTAATTACAGTACATTTATAAAAATGTAATTGCTTGCTGTTTATTACCGGAATGAGACACATGCGATCCTGCTGCTGCAGGAAGTACTTTTCCCTGTGAATAAATGAGATAGTAGCCGAATTTCCTTCAGATTGACAATAAATCCTAAATGATGCAAAAAGACTACGGTACATTCAACCAGGTGGAGGTCTTTTTTTTTTTTTTGCTTTCCGTTACCAATGGAATTGGTAATTTCACATAATTCTCAATGAGAATATCAGGAATAGAAAAGGTGTATAGCATACCCATTAAATGGATGATATAGTATACCACTTAACAAGATAAGAAAATATAGTCTGTGCTTATGGGTAATTATTCAAAGTAGTAGAGGACAGAACTTATTCCAGCAGGTCTGGATCTCTATTGTTCAGTGTAGGGACTTTTTATTTGAATCCATTGTGGAATATAATACACTCCTGTTCCCATATCTCCTTTGCCACTGCCTAACAACAAAGGGGAGCTTCTATAGATTATATTATCTCTCTAAGTTGCTGTATATTGCATTTCTCATTATTCAACTGTTGGTAGTTTAATTTCTGTTCCAATGTTGTAAAAATCTTCTTCATCACTGAACATTTAAAGGGGAACTATAGTCAGATTACATCTTTACATATGCAGTACTATACCTTTAGTGAGAAGTGTTTCTCCCCAGTAGATGTTTCATGTGATGCAGAATGATTGAGTAGGCAGCACTGATAAACTCCTGCACCATGAAATGTGTGAGTGATGTGCACTGGCCAGTTTTCCATGAAAAGGTACCCTCCCCCAGACATTTTTTCTCTACTTACTACTTAGTACATGTGCACAAGTCAGCTTTCTCTCAGTAATCTCCTGCATTCCAAGCTTAATTTATGCAGTCAAAAGGTCAGCACACTGCTTAACCAATAGCAGTCAGGCAGCTTTTTCTTCTCATGTTGCCTGACTTGTAGAACAAAGGAGAAAGGGGAAGAAAATGTCAGCTCTCAGGAAAACTAATTAAGGGAAACAAATGGGAAGTATTATTTCTTCCCTAAACATTTTTTAACTATTTGTATTAGTGAATGGCTTAGTATAAAGGAGTTTTATATGTATGTGTGCCGTTATATCAGCACTATAGTGCCCCTTTAACCAAACCTAGTGTGCATTTTTGTGTCATGATCTAATATAGGATTAACGCTTACTAACTTGCTGATCCAATAATCTTACACCACAAACCTTTTTAAGACACACACCACCACCACCACAGCAGTTTACTATGCCAGTAATAGGATTTGACTAGTTATCCCTTAAAGATTTGTCTTATTTATTGGTTTCTTAGTTTTCTGACACCAGTTGTCAGACCTGCTTTAACCTGCTTCTCACAGGAACTGACATCACTGCCGGGAGGAGGGAAGAAGCTGGACCCAGGAGGAGT
>WMED01014802.1:0-13888 GCA_019650415.1 Pipa parva | reverse complement strand
TATTTCTGTGTGTTAGTGAATGTATGCACAACACCACACTATGCTTCAATTCAAGAGCTCCTAATTTACTAAACAGAGGATTTCCCAGGACTGTATCAGTAGTAGTCTCCTGCGTAGTGTGGAGTAGTCAGTCAGACAGTAGGAGCCCCACCATCAGCCCCCTAAATCGCCACTTCAGTCTGGTGAAGTCAAACTGAATAAAGCTCTTGTAGAATTCGCAACTGCGACAGACTCTGATGCTTGATGAATACTCAAATTACCTGCGCATTTAAAGTAAGCTCAATGTGCTCCGAAAAACTGTGACTGTCGTAAGCTGCCAAATTAGTCTTGAATTTTCCACATTGCAGAGATTGATAAATACCAGCATATGGGGAAGTGGCAAATAAGTGTGAATTCACTCCATTATGCGACAGTCTGGCCTTTCATGAATAAGGCCCTTGCAAATGTCGGAGTCTGTCGAAGTAGCAAACTCAGCTACAAAGGTCTACTGCTCCAAATAAGCCATTAGCTACAGTTAGACTTCTACAACAAAAGCATACCCAGTCACTGCAGTTATATATATAATAGGAGGACCAGTAATGATCATTATAATGGTAGTTAGTTTGGTTAAACAGTAACACTGTTTCTGTTAGACTGCAAATAACATGCATTTAATGGTAGCTGTAGAAATGTTCCTATATGACAAAATTATATATCATCCTATGTTTACCCCTGTTCTATATAGCACTGCATAAAAACAATCTTCAGATCAGGGTTGATTTTCAGTAGGGTCAGTCAGGGTCGACAATCCAGTTGCATTTTTAAAAAGAGCAATTTATACCATTATCCTACAGTTTTCTACAGACAATTTAATGTAAAGTGATCCGGTTCTATATACATTAGAAATTTACCGCTGCCTCAGATAATATTATTATTCTCATTGTATGATTTTGTTGTGTGTGAATTACTTTTGTTTTCACTTTAAAAGTCATAAAATATTTTTTAGATTATATTACATACAAATGTAATCATAGTCTAGGGTACACAGAGCATTAATAACTAAAATACAGTTGGTCTACATGGGTTTACAGTTGTTTTCCATGTAGGGGAAAGCTTGCAATTTACAGAAAACGTAAACATAAAATTATGAACATCCCCCAGTGTGTGTTATAGCTAAATAATAAATGAATTGCGTACCAATGAAAAGAAAAATACTACCAAAAAAATACCAATGGAGACGTAAATATATTTACTCTTATAGAGTCCAGTGTTAGAAATAGCAAGCACTGAGGCTTACAGTGTTTAGAGGGAATAATCATTTTATAGCAAAACCTTCAGACTTTAGGTTTTGTGGAAACCACTCAAAACAAATATGTCAAAAATTTTTTCATCGTGGAATAACAAGCAACTCCAATGAAAAGTTTGGTGTTCCGTAGAATCTCCAGGAGGCCATCTTATTTCCCATGTCACCTTGACATTTATGGTCTGTATAAATAAGAAGACAGAAAGTCTTCTCAAATCTTTAATAAGAAACAGAATTGCCAATCTGCCTCCTGCTTCTCAAAACCATGGTCAGCACTAGAACTTGATTTCTTTTTTGAGGGGTGGAAGAGAACTGCAAGACCACACCTTATTTTCTCTAAGCGCGAGTGTATAGAAGAAAAATGTAAATTCATAGGAATAGTGCAAATATTGCAACTTTAATAATTCATCTAATAATAATACTGATATTGAAGCAAAAGCTTAGCACAGGATCCTGGATGTGTCTCCTAAGCTGGACCCATGTAGTGCACCAGATGCTACCTCCATCATGTTTCTAAATATTTTTGGTGACTGCCAGTGATGTAACAAGACCAGTGGATTACAGTGGATCATATTCCCAGTAGGATAACTTAAATCCCCTCCATGTTCTACTTGAAAGTGCTGAAGTTTTGATCATTTGCCATCCTCGAGTAAATAAGGGGTGAAGAAAGAAGACACTGGCATAGGTAATTTTAATATTGTCAGAACCAGGTACTGGGTTACTTGCCTGCAGTGTAGGAGGGTAGGGAAACCCAGGAATTCCGGGGTTCAGAGGCTAGGGAAGTGGACTCCAATGGCAGAGTAAGCCACTAAAAGGCTTACAGTGCCACTTTATAGGAAGCACCATTCCCCAGAGGCACTACTGCTCAAGGTGTTGCTCAAGCATTGAGTAACGACAGTGCAGATGCTATGACGCATTGCCTAGGCAACATGCACACAAGGGATGAGAGTTGGCTGGCAGAGACCGGGAAGTGAGCCTGCTGCTGAGGGAGATGTCAGCCACAGGAGGACTGTGAAAGCACCAATAATTGTTAGGAAACAAGTGTAGTCAAAATACAAGAGGTCAGACAACAGGAAACACTAGAAGTTAACTGAGCCAACAGGGATTAGACAAAAGTAAAGTCTACAAACATTCTGAATCAAGATACCAGTAAGTGCTAAGTAGAATTGTCAGAATCAAGTTCTCGCTAACTAGCCACAAATCAAATTAATCAGAGAAAGCAAGAGGACGTCTGGGATTGGTTTGCTGTTCCCAGAGCTAATTAACCCCTGGAAGACTGGTTAGGATCCAAACTGAATCCTAACAAATATACTCATTCCATAAATTGTAATAATCATAGCAATAGTAGAAAAAACAAGCACATAGAGTAGAGGCTCTCAGCTAATCCTAACCCTTCCTCTTATTACCTCTGTGTAGGCTGTTACTTGTTTGTGGCATTTGGATTACTAAGCAGCTTTTTTCTCTGAGCTGTTTTAGGCTATTTTTAAGTCTCTCTGCCTCCCACTAAAGGGGATCATTTACTAAAGTCCGAATTGTTGTGTATCGGTGCGAATTCGCCAGATAAAGACAGTCACAATAGGCTGCTAATGTCGCAGTCACGTCTTTATAATGAGAATATTGTCACAGTCACAACTTTATTATGGGAAAATTTTCACAATCTTATCTTTAAAAATTTTTTGTGACTTTACAATGGGGAAATTGTAGCGGATTTACTGTGGGAATCCGCTGTTTGCAAATTTGACAGTCGAATACCTTAGTGAATACATTTCCTGGAGCAAGTGAATGTGAATTTTCATTGGTTTCAGGAGGGGAGAGCATGCTCAGTTAATGAGTTTAGCCCTTAACTAAAGGGAAAGGGCTATGATTAGCTGAAAATCTCAGCTCCAATTGCTTGTTATGACTAATCTGCAAAATCGGTATGTCTTAACCTGTCGTTTTAACACTTGTTGAACTTATTACTAGGTGTGGGTTAAAAAGAAAGGTTCTTACAGGTGTGTCCCTTTAACCTCCTCAACTTATATATTTCTCCATTACCCCTATTATCCTGCAAAAGGAGTAAGGGGTAAGTGGTGAAGTCTTATGGGCTCCCTTCTATGGCACATACTTATAAACCTCTTTTTCATTTTGAATAGGTACACTCCGACTCAACTGAGTCATTCCTGGGAACTAAAATAAAAGTCAGACTTGATTGGAGTGTGGCCTCCTTTTTCGCTTTTAATTAACTTTAATCTCTGGTGGGTCCAGTTCCCGTGTTTTGGTGATTGTACCACTGCTGATGGCAAATCCATGTCTTTGTTAAAACACAGACTGGTTGTCACCTGTGTAACTGGAAGGATAAACTAGCGATTGCTGTGTTGTTATCAATAGTAGATAATGTTTCACGATTGCAAGCAAAGGGGACAATTATGTTTAATGATTTTTCACACAACTACACTGCACAAACATGGATAAAAACATTTCCAGGCGCAAATAAAATATTTTTGTTTTGAAGAAATTGGCTATAAAAAATTATTTATACATTCTTAATGTTAGGACGAGAAAAAAGCTCAGACCCAGCGTCTCAAAAGGTAGTTGTCTACTAGTGGGATGTGCAGCTGATCCTTTAAGACCCACTTGAACTCATAAGTTACCAGAAGAATTGTAGGCTTCTGATTGGATAGTGGAAGTGTGGGCGAGGCTTCATAGATTAGGGGAAATGCACACTACAAGTTACAGACTATCCCTGTAATTTTATTTAAATAGCTGATAGACAAGACTCCCTACCACACTACAGACTACCACTGTGTTTTTGAGGTTCTCTGAAAGTTGATGAACAAGACTCTGTATGTGAGTGTATCTTGTATCTTTTAAAATTTTTAGATCTATGGACATACTACACTATAAATTTATTAAACTCGGAAAAGAGTGGAATCTTGCAAGATTTTTTCGAGATTGAGTTTTTGAATTTTTTTCAATGGAAAGGTAGCCATGCTTTACTTTATTAGCATGGCTACCTTTCCATCAAAAATGTAGAGAAAATCGAGATAGAAAAACTCGATCTCTAAATGTAAAAAAAAAATCTCAGGAGAACAATGCGAGATTTCTCTCTGTAAACTCGTAAAGACCCAGAGCGGTCTTTCCAAATTTAATACATTTCTCTATATGCTTTTATATTCCTAAAGGGAAAGTGCAATCCTTTCAATTCTTCTGGTAACATTCTTAATGTTGTATGCAGTTGTACAGTATATTATTTGTATGTCATTACATTTTAGCGTAGATTTCAGAGCAGTCATTTAATTTTATTTGGTAAACTGACAATTTATAGCAAACTATTTACTATAAAGGTAAATGCATAAAAATCAAAATATAGGTGAAAGTATACAACATGTATTAATATAGAGCTTTGTATTATAAGCTTGGTATTTCACAACTAGCATATTCTTGGAAATAACTATATTTACACTGAAAATAAAAGTAAATGTAAGTATCTAAATACCGTAACATAGTAGATATGGCATCAATCATACTAGTCATGTCTGCAAAATTGAAAAGAAAAATCTTCACATGCTTCACTTTTTAATTGAAAACTTTATCAAATCCACACCGAGGGGTGAATTCATGATTGTGCGAAGTGAGCTCTGAATCCTTCAGCTCACATGACACAGACTGATATCCGCTCGCTGACGTCCTGCACGTGGACATCAGTGAACGCTTTAAAGGGATTCCAGTCTTGGCGAGAACAAAAGAATTGCCTCGCCGAGAATGGAATCCCTTTAAAGCACTCGCTGATGTCCGCGTGCAGAAGGTCAGCGAGCGCATATCAGTCTGTGCGAAGTGAGCCAAAGGATTCGGAACTCGCTTCGCACAATCGTGAATTCCCCCCCCCCAAATTTTGGGGGGATATTTAGAAATGTTCAAAAGTGTTTCGACCTGTGTACACTGGTAAAAAAATTCACAATATATCGATATCTCGGCTTTGCTGATTTATAAAGCCGTTCTGTTGATTTTTTTTTTTTTACTGAAAACGTCAGACTGGCTAAACCCCATTATTCTCTGTGGAGTTGGTCCAGTTATTTAGTCACAGTCAGATTTCATGTTGAAAAAGAACATGGATATTGATCTGCCATGGAAGGGGAATGGCATTGACACCTCTCCAAAGTGTGCCGGTTTTGATATATTTGATATCTGCAATTTGTTATTGGTTATCTACTGTAAATTGAAAAGTCCAGAGAATTGGAAAATAATGTTGAAAAAGTATCAATAAATAGAAAAACTAATTAAAAAAAAAAAAGGTCAAAATAACCTCTATAAATGTACCCTGTAATCAGGGAAATGTATCAGCAGGGAGGTAGCTTACCCATAGCAACCAAACAGATTTAGGTATTCACAGACCTTATTAAAGATTAACCTTGCTGATAAAATTCTGTTGAAATTCCTAATATCTCTATTGTTCTGCCTAGTTTAATTAAAATGACATAGTTCTCAATAAAATATCTTCAAGGACTTTAAACTATAAAGTGTTAAAAAGTACATTGAACCCATCCAAATGGGCATGTGTATATAGCAAAAATTTACATGAATTGTGTATAATATATAAATTCATGTATAAGCAATAAATATATATATAATATTGAAAACACTGATTTCATGCACTTAGTTTTTCTAATCTTAATAGAAACAATCATTTGTGCACAAGCAAAATAGATAAAATAAGACTGTCTAAGAGTTAGGGTTTCCTTTGCTATCTCCTTGATGAATTAAGAAATAAAATCTTTAGTGAATTGACCCCAAAGGCCCTTTAACCAAAAGATATCCACATCCTGGAATCCTATTTAAAATAAACTTTATTGATTCATCTGATGTGCCGAGTACATCATTTATTTCAGCGAGAAAGCTGTCTGTGCCCCCAATGCTTAAGTAAAGTCTGCACTCTCTCCATTAAAAGGCTTTATAATTTTCTTTGGAAGTGTTTTGCTTTTTGACAGTAATTGTCACAATCTCACTGAAAAAAAACAAACACCCAACACCTTTACTAAGGCATACAGAGGATCTATACACCTGGATATGTGCTTTAATAAACTATTCCCATTGCTCTTGTATGCACACTCTTAAATAATGATCCAGTGAATATAAAGCAGTCAATGCAGTGCTTTAAATTTATTTTCTGTATAAATATCAGCCGTTATTGTGCTGAAGCTGTTAGCTTCTACTATCCAGTATATAGTACATCACTAATGTGCAACAAGAAAGGCTGTTTAAAAACACGGGGCACATGATGATAAAAACACCTGTGAAAATATTACCAAACATTTCTCCTAAACTGCTTTGGAAATTACTTAAAGGCCATTTAATTAAGAAATTGCAAATACATAACTGTTTATGGGAACAATGTGATTTCCTGCACTGAAAAGAGAATCTATATCTCTCAAGCACAGAGACATAAAAATAATGAAAATAACTGGATATACTGCATAAAATGCCTGTAAAAACACATCAATAAAAGAAATTGTTCTTTTTAATAAAGTATCATAGATCATGCCTTTAAATTTACCGAGTCAGCTACTTATAATGTTATTATTAAGGATATACATAAACCTAGTATCTTATGGCTTCTCCTGTAGGATTAGAAAAAGAAGAAAAAAAACCCAGAAAAAAACAACAACAAAGACAATGAAATAAATAAACTAGTTAACTCTACAACTAAAAGATTCTATATATAAAGTGTAGTTCTGTGAAGGCTGTGTTATATGCCAAAAGGTGCATGGTTTCCATTAAACTGCACATGTCACCTCAAAACTCAGATTCTAAATTAAGTTCTACTAATGAAATAAATGTTTCTTAAATATATATGTATTTAAAAAAAATTTAACTTTATACAACAGGGCTAAATGATGATTGACAGTATAGCTCCTTCAATCAGATCCCTGCTAGATCATGATTTAAGGGATCTGATTGGAGGAGCTATAATGTCATTCATTTAGCCCCGCCTATCCGACACTCGAGAAAGAAAAGTCAGGCTGACAGGGAAGATGACAGAGAGAAACGCTGTATAAAGGTGCATTATTTAATACATATATATTTACAAAAATGTTTATTTCATTAGTACAACCTAAATTAGTATTAGTTTTGTGGTGACAGGTGCACTTTAAGTAAGGTCCTCAGTCCTAAGGATGTGTAGATACACCTTGTTTAGGCCAGTTAATGCTCAGACCAAGTTCGGTGTGCGACTGTAGAAGATATCTAGGGGGTTATAGACTGAAGTCTGAATTGTCACGTAAAGGTGTGAATTCGCCAGCTAATAACGGACGCACACTACCCAAAACTGTCGCAACTTCATTATAGGAATATTGTCACAGTTTTAACTTTACTATGGAAATCCTCTGTTTAGTGAATAAGGAGTAAAGAAACAGGGCGTGGCCACCTGAACTAATGAAAATTCACTCTGACAGTCAAATTCTCACTTTAGTCAATAACCCCCTTAGTGTGTGAAATGACCCAGAGAAGGAACCTTACAGGACTGAATATATAGGAGGTGCTACTCATGTTGTATTTATTTCTCAAAATGTATATGAAAATAAATGAGACGGTGAGAGACTACAGTACACAGGTACGTTGTGATGATTTAAAATATGTAACCGTTTTTCAAAGAAGTATTGCGAGATTTGGAGCTCCAAGTGCTCCAAGTGCTTTAGTTTTCTATAGCTTCTATACTGGGGGTTGTAGGATCTTAAAGAGAAAATCTCATTTATCACAAGCCCCTTTGTACATCTCGCAGCAGTGGCCATTATAATTGTATCAATAGAATTCTGTCAAATGGCACAATTCCATTGATTATCAATGTATTCATCAAAATATGCAGCAGGAGATGCTGGAACAGAAATGCCATTGTCATTTTAGCCCTTGCTCATATTGTAGATCTATCAGCACGCACAACACATGCTTACATACGGGAACTAGGCACTGTCTGAGAAGGTAAACATTTAAAGGCATTATTTTTATATTTTGCCATATTTACTGTAGCTGTTTTTTTTTTGTTTTTTTTAGCTTTACAATAAAACTATAAATTATCCTGCCAAAAAATATTTCTAAAATATTAGCAAAAATGTCAGTTAATTTCATTACCTATTTTTATTTTTGGAGTATTCTTCAAACACTGGTTACATTTTATCAGTTTTGCTGCCGTATGTCACAATAAAAAAAATAATAAAAAAAAAAAAATATATATATATACGTATATATACAAAGTTTGTATATACGTATATATATACTGTATATACAGTATATATGTATATATATATATAGGATACATTTTCTTGTCCAGGGGGCGAAATTTAATAAAATAAAAAATTGGGATATCACAATATCGATATTGCCGATATCGCAATATCAAACGATTTTGACCAATATTACCGATATCGTGATATCGCAATTTTGCCGATATAAATATCGCAATATCGAATTTTCCAGCGATATTATGGATTTTCCATAGAAATAAACAGATTAAACATTTCATTCGCATTTCGATATAGATATTATGAATATTGCCGATATTGCGATATCAATAAAATTTGTTCAATATCACGATATTGATATTTTTGATTTTATTAAATTTCACCCTACTATAGGTCCCCATAGTGGAAAGCTGATTTTGGTGCTTCCTTGATAGAAATATAATTTTTGGTTTTCTTCTTTGCTTATTTGTTAAGAAAATTTCACTTGAAAAATAGAACAAATGCAACACTGTACAGAAGTGAATCTGCATTGAAATATTCATTATAGTTTGACCAATTTTAAATTTTATTAAACTATACAGCTATGCAACAACATTGGTGTGTATAAGACACAATAATCAGAAATGAATTTTTTGTAGCAAAACTTTTTGTGAGTTGTAACAAACTGGAGAAAACATTGGCAAGATGCGGTTTATTCATTCTTCTCTCATTAATAGTGTAACTGACTTTTAATTAAATACATTGTGCATATCACATATCAGTCTCTGCCTCTCTTACTCTCGCTAGAAATATATCTTGCCTTAACAAATATCTTTATTTCATAATAAGGCTGATTCACCTGCTGTATCCGCTGGCTTTATTATTTATATGCACTTCACATACATACAATCCTCTTAGTTTTTAAAAATGATTTGATGTCAGTGGGTTTGTAGAGAAGATCTTGAATAAATGCTATGAAACAGTTTAGCTTACCATGTAAATGTTTTTTCAATGACTTTATGTGGATTTCAATAGATTTTAAAGTACCACATCAGCGCTGGAAGAGAACTGACAAATATTCATATTTTACAAGCTGACAGTAGGTTAACATGAGTAGATGTCAGTACAGATAACCAGTGTTTTTGTGGCTTATAATCCAGCACTAATCAACCTTAAAGTGCACCTGTCACCTCAAATCTAATGCTAAATTAAGTTGTACTCATGAAATAAATCTTTTTGTAAATATATATGTATTAAAAAAAAAAAAAGTGCCTTTATACAGCATTTCTCTCTGTCATCTTCCCTGTCAAGCCTGGCTTTTCTTTCTGGGTGGGGCTAAATGATTGACATAATAGCTCTCCAATCAAATCCCTGCTGGAGTGTGATGTACAGGATCTGATTGGAGGAGCTATAATGTCAATCATTTTTTAGCCCCACCCACTTGACTCAGGAAAGAAAAGGTGAGATGACAGAGAGAAACGCTGTATAAAGGTACATTTTTTAAATGCTGTACATCTATATTTACATAAATTTTATTTCAATAGTAGAACGTAAATTAGCATTCAAGTTTTGAGGTGACAGGTGCACTTTAAGTAGATTGGACATTCCAACAACACAAACATTGTTTTCCCCAGTTCCTTTATTCAGAAGCAGCCATTAGATCGTTAATTATCACTTTCAACTGGTAATTTAATATAAAATGACTTGGCACCATTCCATACTATACATCAAGGTTATGATTTATAATTTTATTTTATTATGTATTTATTTGTTTACTTGTTTTCAGTGGCTTAGAATATGTAATTGCTTCATTGAAAAAAGTAAAATAAAAATGAGAAGTAGGTGCCTATTAGTTGTCTGGGATCTGCAAGCTTGATTGGTTATAGAGAATTCTCAAGTCAACAGCCTGACTTCATCATTCCTAACTGATTGACTAAAGGGCAAGTAGGTGTGAAACAGGAAGCTTGATTAAAGGAACAGGTAAGTCCTTTATTTATAGTGCACCTCCCAAATATGTACCATTTACATCCTGGTTAATGGCAACTAATATAAGGCTGCTAGTCGGCAACTTGATGGAATCCCAAGAAGAACAATCCCTCTTGGAGCTACAGTGGTATAAAGATTATGATGAGAGTAATGGGCACAATGCTTTAGTCTGCATGTTTCAACAACCTCTCATTGGTTAAATGATTGACAGAAGACTACTCCCCCTACTCAGAGCTGCTGATAACTAGTGTCAGTTTAAAAATACTTTGTTTCCTCTCTTTTCTATTTCTGTTTCATTATTTATCGTGTTACTATACTATTTGCAGAAATGTCATTTATATCACTTGGTAAATGTATCTTTATTAAGAAGTTGATTTTGCGAGCTTAATTGTTCCTTTAAGTGGCTACAAATGAAAGAGGATGGAAACAAGGAAATAATATGCATCATAAAAGCATTTACTTAACAGCAACAGAAAGGCAAAATAACTGTTGGTGACTAAACTGTTAGTTCAATGGCAGCAAATCTAACCACAACCAAGCTGAAACAGGGATCCACTCTGGTAAGACAGATATTAAATGCCAATGAAATAGCAAAAGAAGAGTGATAATCTTCACAAATAGTCTCCTTCATCTAGACTTCCAGTCCCAGGTTTGAGGGTTTGCCTCCACCCTACGTAGCATTTCATTACAAGGCTTTCCTACTGCAAGAAGACAAAAAGTGTCTTGTTCCTTTACTCTCACAGAGGAACTCCTCATATTTCTCCAAGAGGCTTTGGTGTAGTATTTTGCATTTTTTATGAATTTCAGAAAATAATTCAACTATTATAATTATGGAAACAATTAACCGAAATTTGTGCCAAATAAATATAAAATCCACTTAAAATATAAATGATGACGTATAAAAAAAAAACAAATGATATTGAAGAAGCAAGAATGAACATGTCAGTATCTCTAATCTAGTAATTTAAATCTCTGCTTTAAATTATCCTTCTCTTGTCTTGTCTTCTGTTACATGAACAAATATCCACTCATTGAACTTTAAATATTACATTTTCATGAGTTGTACAGCTCAACAGTTCTACAATGTGAAACTAAATTCATCTTTAAATAAAAATTTAACATATACCATTCTCCCTGTAGTTATCAGCATTTTCATTGATAAATACCAGCACGATGTTTCTTAACACCACTGGTTGTCATTTCAATAACTTTCTGCTGCCAGGGACTTTTCAGCAATAAACAAACCCTACAAAGTCAATTAATAGTTTTATGTAAAAGGATATGTTATGCATATTAATTCAGGGGGGAATAATGCTTCTTTAATACTGCATAGTTCTGAGGTTAAGAGGAACTAGAGGTTCAGATGACTGGTTGGCAAAAATATCTGATACATAAAAAAACAAATCACCAAAGGCTCACCCATCTCTCAAGCTGGTAAACATAAGGAATACACTTGAAAATACCAGTCAATTTTACAAAACTTAATCTCATGATCTCCTAAAACGAGCAGACGAGTAATTTAGGAATACAGATCTTTTATGATTTAACAAATTAAGATGTATGGATTTAAATATTAGATCTGCGTTGTGAAACAGATATTTGTTATTAAAAAGAGTTGTATAGTATTACATGCCGCTACCCACCAAAAAAATGGTATTTGTCTAACTAAATGCATGAATTTGAATATGACTGCAAGATTGCTTTTAAAGAGGCTGTATACTACAATGAATTTGAATATGATTGTTTTTTTTAATAGATTTATGTACTACTAAATTTTTCAGTTTAATTGTAAAAAAATCTGCATCCATTTGTATCTATATAGGCCAGTAATTCCTTTTACAATATTTGGTCCTGCCCCCAGAGTCAACACTTCTCTCTTGCCCATTCAGTACACACACACACACACACACACACACACACACACACACACACACACACATCCAAACCTATACCCATATCCTGCTTCCTGAAAGCTAGCATGCACATTGGTTTTATTGTACCTCTAACACACAACACCATTATACAGGATATTAATATACTGTACATTTCTACAGTCAACACTTCTAACTCTGCCATCTTCTTCATACCAGGACCTGTGTTGTCTCTCTGATTTCATTGTGTTTGGCAGAGGAGTAGCTTGACAAATAAGATTTTTTTTTTCTGCAAGGAAAATTATGATTACGGTGGCTTCATCCGTACTTACAATCCCCAATGTGATTTTGCTAACTTTTCACCATCAATATGTACGACTCATTACCATTTAATATGCAAGCATAAAACTGAAATTAAATATCATGAGGCTATGGTTAGGTAAGGAAATGTGTTCAGAGACTGTAAAAATGAAGGAGGAACGTAACAGGGAAAAAAAAATATACAAAATAAAAATGAAATGCTGACAGTGAACTGCTATAATTCATAATTCATTTCATAGCATATGGCAGAAATGTAGATTTTTCAGCACATTGAAAACCCCTCCAACTTTTAATTATGCAGAGTGAGGGGGTGGTCAACTTTCTCCGATTAATGTATAGATTAAGAACAAGGTGGGATTTTAAGGGAAAGGGGGTTCTTTTTCCCTTAGGGTCCCTAAAGGCAAAATGAATAATGGATTCCAATATATTCCAGCTATAAATGTGTTTTTCAGGATAAACTCGCTGACAAAGACCTCTGGGAGAAGCTTATACGGTCATCTCATTTTCTTCCCTACAGGTCACAGTGGAAAGTTTTATTTATTACATTTAAACTCCTGAAGGGAGGGAAAGGAAAATGTATTTTAGATATTATTAACTCGGCCATTTTCTCCTTCTGTTATTTATCTACGATGACTTGAAATGCTTTATTTTTTTTAATATCATGGCTTGTAGTCACATAACCCATAATATTGGCAAAATACATATCTAAAAATGAAAGAACAATGTACTAAAAATCGGTTTCCAAAAATAGTAATAATACATGGAAATCTTACATATTTACAATTATATTTGTCAGATGATTTTACAGTTTAAATGTAGCAGAGTGATTCATGGTGTTTCATTCAATCTTTCCATACCGGATCATTCAAACTGATTCCACTCAATTTGTATATCGAATTAGCACTTATTTTCTCATCACTGTCCTTTCTTCATATGAAGAGGAATATTAACCAAACTGAACTAGAAGTTTTTCTTGTTTGTTTCTGTGTCATTATGGGCAGCATTTTACTGGAAATTACATTTTAATTAATGAAGAACATAATTGTTAGCATTACTTAAATGAATCATAATGGTCAAATTGAAATGATGGCTTATCTCTACATCTACATTTTATCATAATCAGAGGTGTGTAGAGTGTTTTAAACTACCTGAAATAATATTTTAAAGTAAAGTGCACTCGTCACCTCAAAACTCTAATACTAATTTAGGTTGTACTAATGAAATAAATGTTTATGTAA
>WMED01014800.1:0-13888 GCA_019650415.1 Pipa parva | reverse complement strand
TGGGGGCAGATCTGGGGCTGAGGGGGCAGGTTACCTGTCTATAGCAGAGGAACTTGGGGTTCAACCGTTCAGCTATGGGCCCTTGCCGCCCTTTCTCATGGGTCCACCGTCCAGGAACGACTGCCTTCTGTTCTGCTGCTGCTCTGTAAATAGGTGAATGGAGTGTGACGTGAACGACGCACCAGGAGCGTGACAGGCGCGCAGGAGAGTGATGTCTACAGGAGCACCTTCCGGCACCGCAGCGCTCATGTAAGCTGTTTAACAAGGCGCATCTCATTAATATGGGCTGGGTGGCTGGTGCATTGAGCATGACGGCATTAACATGTTTAGCAAGGGGGCGCCGGTGCGTGTGCACCCTTGCTAATTGCGCCCAGGGCAACGACCCACTCTGCCCATATGAAGAACTGGCCCTGCCAGTATCTAAGAATCTAGCACCACTTTATAACATACTGGTGTGCACATCCACACAGTGTTTATAAAATAAACTAAAACAATTAGACACCATCATTATCGCAGAATTGAATTCATTATTCATTATTAGCACAGTTTTGCATCGCACACTCATTAGGAGCTTGATGAGGGAATCATATGGATTTTTAAAATGATTCTTCAAATAATATAATATTCTACTTTCTTAAACTAATTAGACTTGATCAGATTGTCATACTGTTTAAGGAAGGGGTTGATTAGTCTGATTGTGAGCAATTGAATAAGGGGTATAACCCCCAAACACTGATTTTCATTCTATCAATGACTGAATAAATCACATTTATGGGGTTATTGACTAAGGTGCGAATTTGACTGTCGAATTTGCAAACAACGGATTCCCATAGCAACAATTTCCCCATTGTAAAGTTGTGACAATTTTTTAAAGTTAAGATTGCGACAATTTTGCCATAATAAAGTGACAACATTCTCATTATAAAGACATGACTGCGACAATAGCAGCCAATTGCTACTGTCTTTAACTGGCGAATTCGCACCCATACGCAACAATTTGGACTTTAGTGAATATCCCCCTTAGTTTGTTAAAGCGTTACATGATAAAATTGGGGGGTGGATGGGAGCTTTATGCTGTCTGTTTCTTTAAGCTGATAGAAGCGTTCTCCTTCAGAACATATTGTCAGATACACAAATCCGTGGCCCACAGCCTGCCTCATTACCCAGCATGCAATTTGTGTACTCTTCTTCTTAAAGGAAAAAATAAACCCTGATTTTTTTACAGCTTATCTAATACTCATTGCCCCCCTCCATAAGCAGTAGAGTTTTAACAACCTGTTTGGGAAATGAAAAATTTGCAAACATTTTTAAAACTGAAAATAAACACACAAGTGCGGGGGGAAGGGTATGAGTGGTTTGTGGTTAAAATGTCCATTTTTATCTGTCTGTCTGACTGTTAAAGCAGTGCAACAGCAACAACATTGATAAAAAAAATCTGGACTTTTTTCATTTGACTTTTTCCTAATTCATTATCTGGAAATGACAGAAAAAGAAATAAAGAATTTGGAAGAGAAGGCAGGAATATAGTATATCACCCTTATTTTTTTAAGACACCATTTTCTATGATGGAACGGTTCCGCTTTAACATGTTTTACTTTTATTAAAGACAGAAAGCAATAAATTCAGAAATTTCACTTCAAAGATGACTTTTGTTTAAGTGTTTATTTTATTTGAATATCCACTGGTGTCATTACCTAAAGCAACCAATGAAAAGTAAGCTTTTAACGACCTATTACAAACATTTATTTAGATGCTGATGCTTACTAGACTGGGACAAATGTTACACTCATAACTGTGTAACTGCGGGGAAGGCTGTCTTGGATAATGTGACTGTCAGAATGCCTGCAGCAGAAATCGCTTTACATTCCACCTGTAAATGTTTTGCATAGTTCTGCAGTCACAGACTGGTTCTGATTTATTACTATGATGTCATTGCTGGCAAAGACCCGCTTTGAATGGAAAATATTGGAAAAAAAACATAAGGTTTCAGATATTATTAGTGGCCCGGACTCCAGATAGGAAGGACTTTGTGTAAACAACATTAGCACTGAAAAATGGATTTTCCCTCCACATTAGCCCCTTCCCTACAGTTACCCCTTCCTGCCTCATGCCCTGGATATTCGCACCCCTTTTATGGTAACAATATAACGTGGTACCATGATCCCTAAAGACTGTAATCTAAACATAAGACATACTGCATGGCTGCTGCAAATTGCACATAATATAGATGTATACAGCTAGTGCCTTTAAAGAGCATTTATTGCCTTCCAAAAAACCTAAAAATTGCAATAGAACTGCAGAACCCTAAACACATTCCCAGTAACAAATTCAGATTCCCCAGTAGCAACTGCAGAGTGCAAAGTACATTCCCCGTTCGCAGCTGCATAGTGCTGAGCACATTCCCCAGTTGCAGCTGCAGAGTGCTGAGCACATTCCCCAGTTGCAGCTGCAGAGTGCTGTGCACATTCCCCAGTTGCAGCTGCAGAGTGCTGAGCACACTCCCCAGTATCAACTGCAGAATGCTTAGAAAATTCCCTGGTAGCAGCTACAGAGTGCTGTGCACATTCCCCAGTAAAAGCTGCAGATTGCTGAGCATATCCCCAGTAGGAACTGCAGAGCTAACCACATTCCACAGCAGCCACTGCAGAGTGCTGAGCACATTCCACGGTTGCAGCTGCAGAATGCAGAACACATTCCCTGAAAGCAGCTACAGAGTGCTGACCACATTCCCTGAAAGCAGCTACAGAGTGCTGACCACATTCCCTGAAAGCAGCTGCAGAGTGCTGAGCACATTCCCTGAAAGCAGCTGCAGAGTGCTGAGCACATTCCCTGAAAGCAGCTACAGAGTGCTGAGCACATTCCCTGAAAGCAGCTACAGAGTGCTGAGCACATTCCCTGAAAGCAGCTGCAGAGTGCTGAGCACATTTCCTGAAAGCAGCTGCAGAGTCCTGAGCACATTCCCTGAAAGCAGCTGCAGAGTGCTGAGCACATTCCCTGAAAGCAGCTGCAGAGTGCTGAGCACATTCCCTGAAAGCAGCTGCAGAGTGCTGAGCACATTCCCTGAAAGCAGCTGCAGAGTGCTGAGCACATTCCCTGAAAGCAGCTGCAGAGTGCTGAGCAAATCCCCTGATAGCACTTGCAGAGTCCAGAACACATTCCCTGGTAGCAACTGCAGAGTGCAGGGAACTGTCTCCAGTGGCTATTTTATAGTCAGGGCCCGCCTTTGAGGTGTGAGACCGCACTGGGTGCCATCTTCCTGGGGTGCACCATGGATGAGCATGCTAATGCTCAAAGCTTCAAGATAAATTAGGTTCTGCTGGCACAGGTGATGTCTTGGGATAGTTTCACATGCACATATCACTACAATCATTTACTGGTGCATGTACAAGTGAAGGCGGCAATTGTTGCAGTGCACACACATGTGATGTCATTGCGTGTACTGACATGGCCAGCAAGGCATCCACCAGAACCATCCAAATGTAGAGCAGAGAATGCTGGGATAGAATATGCCAGTTTATGGCAAATGTTTGGGGAGTTCCATTTTGATGGGGTACAGCAGCTGCTAGTCAGTCAGACTGGTACTGAAATGATGGCACAGGTTACATTGGCCTGAGAATGGTGCTACAGGTTTCCACAAAGATAACTGTTATCATTGACTCTTTATTGATTTTTGTGTCGTTCCTCTGAATGGTTCAGGGTGGAGGATGAGCTGAGCTGAGCTGGAGCAGTGGTGATTTTTGCTGGTATCTCTGTAGAGAACCAGCAACATCCTGTAATTAACAGGATTGATACAACATTTCTTGTAGGCTATCAAATACAATAATTATCAGCAGCCAGAGAAACACAAGGAAAGACTGCATGCATAATGACAACACAAAGAAACAACTATGTGCGTCTTTTTCCAAATGCTGAGTCGGTCTGGCTACAAAGGAATCGTTTGATGTGTTCATTCGCCTCTTGGTCGATAGTCAAAGTACCTGTGCCCATGTACAAAAAGTGTTGCGAAGTGCTCTGTATGATCACAACTATCATAGTCACGTGAATTAGATATTCACCACGTCACTGAGTTTGATCAATAAGCGAATATGGGAAAGTGATGATCAACTGCAAATTCAGAGCTATACATGACAGTTAGGTCTTTAGTCAATAAGGCCCTAAATCTAAGGGTCAGTAACACAGCAGTGCGGTGGAATGGTATGTATCTGAAGCCTCCAGCTAAGTGTTATATCATCGTACTACATCCCACCTGGGACAGCCTTGCCTCACAATTCATTACAAGCATGATATATATTCTGCAGAAAATGGAGATTCAGCAGATTTTCTCAGGTTCCACAGGTAATTACACAGTCGCAAGGCTTCGGGCTCACTTAATACTGTTATTTTTATTGCGTTATTATGAGAGCACTGTAGCCTAAGCCTCAGAGATGCACTTGTACATGAATTGTGCCGTGGAGAGGAAGGCGGTGGGTGGGGGTGATGTGTGTACTGCGCGTCTCAGTGGAAAACCATTGAAATTTCAAACTCTTGCTAAACCGCTGACTATAAATTGCACAGGACACATTTCTTTTCCAACCTTCAAGGTTTTTTTTACAGCTGTTATTGAAGGAACATCTAAATTCATGTATTCTGATTTACCTTTTAATTTTATATTGTAACAGTGTAGAGTTGTGACAGATAGAGTTGTGATTGGTAGAGTTGTGATGGGGTAGAGTATATAGAGATATGACAGGGTAGAGTTGTGATGGGTTACAGTTGATAGAGTTGTGATGGGGTAGAATTATGATGGAGTAGAGTTGATAGTTGTGAAAGGGTAGAATTGTTACGGGGTTGAGTTGTCAAGGAGTAGAGTTAATAGAGTTTTAAAAGGGTATAGTTGTAACAGGATAGAGATGTGACAGAGTAGAGTTGTGATGGTGTAGAGTTGTGATGGAGTAGAGTTGGTGGGTTGTGATGGGGTAGAGTTTGTCAGGATATGAACCAGGAATTAGAGGAGAAAGAGTCAGCTGAGAAAACTATGCCACTAGGATGTTGTCTTACAGTACCTGGGTCGCAGAATCTAAGATGCCCTGGTCTTCTCCTAGAGCCCCCACAAGGAGGTTATGGTTCAATGCAGAAGGATATCCAGGTTGTGGCACCCAGGACTGCTGTCCAAGTGGTACAGATGACACAGGTACCCAGAGGACTACTTGGAAACAAATGGTTTTCAGAACTGAAGACAAATATGCAAAGTCAGCTGTAGCTAGGGTCAGGGCACGCAGAGAACAAGCAGGGACAAAAACGTAGCAGAGGTCAGTAGTCAAGTGGAGATCAATCATAAATGAATTAACTTGCCGAGGTCAAACACAGGAAGGACAGAACAGGAACAGCACACCCAGGAATCACAAGTGAAGTACTATAGTTGGGTGTCAAAACTGCTGTCTGAACGATCTTTATAGCTACCTAGACATGAATGTGTATGTGATGCAATATCGCGACCTTGACTGCATGCATCGCCAATCCGAATATGTGCCCGCGGAGCTTTACGGCCAAACACCTAATGGAAAATGGCGACAGATGACGAACCGAGGAGACAGAATGAAGGTAAATATTGTTCCTAACAGAGTTCTGATGGAGTAGAGTTAGTAGAGTTTTGACAGGGTAGAGTTGTGATAGAGTTGGTAGAGTTTTTGATGGAGTAGAGTTGGTAGAGTTGTGACAGGGTAGAGTTTGTAGAGTTGTGATGAAGTAGAGTTGTGATGGAGTAGAGTTGTGACAAGGTAGAGTTGTGATGGAGTAGAGTTGGTAGAGCTGTGACAGGGTAGAGTTGTGATGGAGTAGAGTTGGTAGAGCTGTGACAGGGTAGAGTTGTGATGGTGTAGAGTTGGTAGAGCTTTGACAGGGTAGAGTTGTGATGGAGTAGAGTTGGTAGAGCTGTGACAAGGTAGAGTTGTGATGGAGTAGAGTTGGTAGAGTTGTAATGGAGTAGAGCTGTGATAGGGTAGAGTCCTGATGGAGTAAAGTTGGTAGAGTTGTGATGGAGTAGAGTTGGTAGAGCTGTATTATTAGAGTTCTGATGGAGTAGAGTTGGTAGAGCTGTGACAAGGTAGAGTCCTGGTGGAGTAAAGTTGGTAGAGTTGTGATGGAGTAGAGTTGGTAGAGCTGTATTATTAGAGTTGTGATGGAGTATAGTTAGTAGAGCTGTGACAGGGTAGAATTGTGATGGAGTAGAGTTGGTAGAGCTGTGACAGGGTAGAGTTGTGATGGGGTAGATTTGGTAGAGTTGTGATGGAGTAGAGTTGGTAGATTTGTGACAGGGTAGAGTTGGAGTAGAGTCACAGGATAAAGAAGGCAGATGCAGGACAGGGACTAGGGATAGGCATCATGGGGCTCTACCATAAGCTTCTGTGGAGAACTGCCATTCCACAAAGCCAGCCTTGAGAGCACTGCTGCAGTCATTTGCTTACTTGCCAAAGCTCTATGCAATTATTGTCATGGGCAGGGGCATAATTATAGGGGCCACAGTGGTTGCCCCCCCAGGCACCTGCTTTCTGGGCACCCAGAACACAATCCAGCAATTTACCGGTAGCACTACAGTGGCAATTAGATAGTAAAATAACTGTTAGGTAATGTATGTATGTATAATTTTATTTATAAAGCGCCACAAACATATGCAGTGCTGTACAGTTCAGTAACAAAATAAAATACAGACATGGGAAAAGTGCATTACACAATACAAGAATAATATCACAAGGATACTTCACTTTAAGTGCTATGTTGAGGTTGACACAAGAGGTTGGAGGTCCCTGCCCTGTAGAGCTTACAGTCTAAATGGGAGGAACTTTTCCTTTAAATTATCATGGAAGTGTGAACATAGTACAGGCCGTACAGGCCATAGAGCAAACCCCATATGATCTGTATAGAGGGAACCCATATGATATATATACAGTATATGGGTGAAATTCATTAAAATCATACATCACGATATTGAATGATTTTTACTGATATCGCGATATCGATATTGCCAATATCACAATATTGCAAGTTGATCAATTTTGCGATATCGATAATATTGATATCGCGATATCAAAATTCTAACGAAATGTTTAAGCCATTGATTTCAAAGGCAAAAATCTATAATATTGCTTGAAAATTCGATATCGCAATATTGATAATATCTACAGTATGTCGCGATATCAGTAAGAATTGTTCAATATCACGATTTCGGTAATATATACAATTTTAATACATTTCACCCATAGAGCAAACCCCTTATGATATATAGAACAAACACCATATGATATACTGTATATATATATATATATATATATATATATAGAGAGAGAGAGAGAGAGAGAGAGACAACACCATATGATATATACAGAGCAAACCCCATATAATATACAGTATATATAGAGCAAACCCCATATGATATATATATATATATAGAGTGAACCCTATATGATATATATATATGTTATACATTTGCTGAACATCGGATAACAAAGAGATATGTGAAATTAGTATTTATTCTGTGTGCTGCCTTAGAATGGAGTTCCAAGCTGCAAATACATTCAAGAAGCCAAGAATGTTGAACAGTTCCCAAAGGTAAAACCGAATCTCTCCAAGCATTTACAAATGACGACTTTTTTTTAAGTTGAATGTTATGTTTGATATATATAAAGTGCTGTACATAGATTTCTGTGTTTTTTTTCCTTTCAGAATAATGGGTTCCCACTGGGGTGTATCTTTCCTAAAATGAACAAGTTAGGAAAAAAATAGAAAAATGAAATAAATAAAAAATATGAAATGAGCTGTGCTTTCCTTCTGGCCCAGAGAATAAAGGCAGAATAAGTCATAAATTATGTGGACTTGTTTTATAAAGCAAAATGTCTTCTGTATGATATTGTTCTGTGTTTTGAGATTTTTCATTTAAAGGATGTCATTATTTGTCTAAGACCAGAGCCACACTGGCTGTTTTGTAGCTGAGCTGTTTTTTAATTAAGCTCATTATTGTCTGGGTTGCAAAACAAAATAGCCTGTGAGAATTATCACACAGGAAACAATGGACACTACTTTTACAGCTTAGTTACTAAACAGTGTGTGCAGCCTAAAGGGATTACCTTGGTGTGTGGAGGAGTGATGATAATGTGGGTGTGTGGAGGAGTGATTATAATGTGGGTGTGTGGAGGAGTGATTATATTGTGGGTGTGTAGAGGAGTGATTAAAAAGTGGAGGTGTAGAGGAGTGATTACTGTATATTGTGGGTGTGAAAAGGAGTGATTATAATGTGGGAGTGTAGAGGAGTGATTATAATGTGGTCGTGTAGAGGAGTGAATATAATGTGGGCGTGTAGAGGAGTAATTATTGTGTGGGCGTGTAGGGGAGTGATTATAATATGGGCGTGTAGAGGAGTGATTATAATGTGGGCATGTGAAGGGGTGATTATAATGTGGGTGTGTTGAGGAGTGATTATTATGGGGGTGTGTTGAGGAGTGATTATTATGGGGGTATGTAGACTAGTGATTACAATGTGGGCATGTGAAGAGGTGATTGCAATGTGGGTGTGTAGAGGAGTGATTACAATGTGGGTGTAAAGAGGTGATTGTAATGTGGGCGTGTAGATGAGCGATTATAATGTGGGCGTATAGATGAGCGTTTAAACTGTGGGCATGTAGAGAAGAGATTATTATGTGGGCGTGTGGAGGAATGATTATAATGTGGGCGTGTAGAGGAGTGATTATAATGTGGGCATGTGAAGGGGTGATTATAATGTGGGTGTGTAGAGGAATGATTATTGTGTGAGCAGGTAGAGGAGTGATTATGGTGTGGGCGTGTAGAGGAGTGATTATGGTGTGGGTGTATAGAGGAGTTATTATTGATTATAATGTAGGCATGTGAAGGGGAGATTATAATGTGGGTGTGTAAAGGAATGATTATAATATGGGCGTGTAGCGGAGCGATTAGAATGTGGGCATGTAGAGGAGAGATTATTGTGTGGTTGTGTAGAGATGTGATTATTATGTGGGTGTCACAAGCTGGCTCTCTCTGGAAGGGAGGAGTAGAAGACACCACAGGGGACTTGGCACTAGCAACCACCAGGGCGCGGAGTCTAAGACACTGCTGGAGTTCACCCAGAGCTCCCGCAAAGAAGTTAGGACTGCGCTGCAAACAGTGTCCAGGTTGCAACCCCTAAGGTTGCTGTCCACTGATGGTGTAGCCAAAACAGATAAGCAGAGAGAGTAGTCAGTATCCAGGCAGAGGTCAAGGCAAGCAGCAAACAGGCAGAAATGGTAGAGAAACCGAAGGTCAAGGCAGGCAGAGTTCAGGCAAGGTCAGAATATAGGCTAAGATCATACACAGGATACAGAGCAAAAGATATAGCACCCATGAGCAGTATCAGTCCTATAAACGGGCACAGAACTATCTGACAGACTGCTTTATATAGGAAAGGAGTCTGTCACATGATCGCTCCGGACCGCGTTATAAGTGTTTTGCACATTCATGACATCAGCGTGCATGCAATGCAGTCACCGGGAAGAAACCGCGGCGTTCCCGGCACCAGAGAGAGACTGGCACTGGAGCGAGGAGAAGGGGTAAGTAGGTTCCCAAACAGTGGGCGTGTAGAGGAGTGATAACAATGTGGCTGTGTAGAGGAATGGTTATAAAATGGAAATTTTAACATTTAGCTCTAAATAAAACCAATTAGGCCAACCATTATATTTTCTGGGGTTTACTGACATTTTAATTCATTAGTTGGTTAACTTAGTTATAAATAACCCCCTTACGGCCTGTATATTCCTACTTAATACTGACTCCCCTGCTCCATCTACACTGAAATGATTTAACTGGTGAAAACAATTAGAGATGGGAGCTTTCATCCCATTGGTCTATTCCAGAGAAAGTGCAGGTGGGTCCTACACCAGGTACATGTTACTGGAGGCTAAATGATGCTTTAACATGAGATTAGTCAGTATGGTGGCCAAAGGTAACATTTATATAGATGAGAGCATCATGGGATCTCTGATAGGTTAATACAAAGAGAAGTAAAGCGGATGAGTTGGCTTTTTATTGCTATAGAAACATTAATTAGACAGTGTGGTTTCGGCCTTTGGCTCGACTCATTCTCTGTGGTTTATTATTGGAGGGTTTGTGGGTAAAAGAGATTGCACAGAAAGGATATAATGGGCTGCATCTCAAATGCTATTATTTGCAGATTTAATTACATGTCCGTTAGCCCGGTATGAACGTGAAATGCTAGCCTTTTGTAATGAGTAGTGATAAGTAAGATCCAAGTGTGCTAAAATCTCCCCGCTGCTGCGTTTAATGTCTCCTTTCACTGCGTAACAAGTGTGAATCTGTTAGATGTTACAGTCAATGCAACTGGGTCATTGCATCATCGTCTTAAAGCCTCATTAATTCCTGTCACGTTTGTGTGATGGCTTGAAGTAAAAGAGAAGGCTGATGATCTAATGATGTCTGCAGATGATGTCATCATATTTGATGAAAATAAATATTACTTTGTATCACTGGAACCATTTATTCCTCACGTCTGGTGTATCATTCCTTTGTGTGAAATGTGTGCATCAAGCTGAGTGTCGCATTAACACAAGCTTGTATCCCAGTGGTTTGTTGTAATCAGCTAAATGTTACTGGAACAGTTTTGTTAGATGCCCAATATGGGCTGGATATTGTAAATGCATTACAGAATGGATATTTAATTAAAGGGAATATTCACCTTAAATTTGATTGTTTTGTTATTTTTTTGTATTTAGTAGAACGTTGTATTCCAAGACAAATGGTCCTTTTTTTTTTTTTGTGCTTTTTTAATTATTTCCCTTTCTGTTCTTCTACATTTACTGACCTCCCCAGCAGAAAAATGAATGATCCTGGATATTTCAGTTATCACACAATTGTATTATTTATCTTTCTGTTTCGACTCTACACACTCTCTATATTCTACACCAGTGATGCCCAACCTTTTTCGGCCTGGGGGCCATATAAATTTCCGACACGTGTGTCGGGGGCCACTTCACCGCAAAAATATGAAAAAGAAAAAAAATAGAGCAGATAAAAATGTATTAGTAATAATATTAGAAATGTGTTGCTGTTGCGGTGTGTCTGTGTCTGTGTGTGCACAATCTGACACATACCAGTGAGGTTTTTTTAACTTTCCTCAATCTGCCTCTCTTTGTGCCAGCCTGCCACCAGAGCTCCTGTGTATATGGCGCAGAGCTGAGATATAACACGGTTCTGCCTGCCTCCCGGAAGTCACCTGCTGTCGGAGCTCCTGGGATTTGAGACTTTAGGTAAAGTCAGGAGGTCCGGCAGGAGACCTCCGGCTGCCAGATGATAGAAGCGTCATACCCCAGCTCACTGATGTAGGCCAGCAGGGCTTGCGCCCTAGGCGGGGTAATGAAATCATGCCCCGCTCCCCCCAGTCCTTGATGACTGTCACACCTGCATAATCCCACTCTCAGACTCTCAGCCTGCTGCACCAATTAGTAGACTAGTAGCGCTTCTATGTAGAGGCGGCCCGATTATCTGATTCTTATCATCTATGTGCTGCTCTGTCTGGAATCTCTCAGGGGATTAGAATCAGATTGTCGTCACCTCTGCATAAAAGTACTAACAGAGTCTAGATGTCTTACTCCTCAGCGCTCTTAGTAGGATGTCACCCTCAAGCACTCACTCTCGGACCTGTATAATCCCCATAGGCATGCACAGGCCATTTCATTTGTGCTGATCACAGGAAGCTACATCATTCCCAGGAGGAGGGATGCTGTAGCGCTAAGCAATACAGCAGAGACAGTCGGGCCACGGAGAAGGCAGCCGCCTACCCTCTTACCTCTAGGCCTGGCCCTGTGGTCCAGATACCTATCCCTCCCCGCGGGCAGTAGGTTGGGCACTGCTGCTCTATACTATACTCCCCCTGCCTGGCTGCTCAGTTAAAGAAGACGTGGGACCATCTATACCCCATTCAATAGCTTAGTATGCTGTAATGCTAGACAATGCAGAAATCACAAGACCACCCTACAACCATGTGTAGATATTTGTAAAATTTCTAGACCTTTCTAGACATTTGAAGCGACCATGTTGGATTAGTTTGACCAATGCTTGTTCATTGCACAGATTGTAGTGTTGTGATTTCAGCAATACTATAGTGAAAGAAATAAAGGTGTAATGACAGTGAAATCCAGACTAATCATGGAGAGTAAAAAAGACAAATTTTGGGCGTGATTTGATAATAGTGTCAGAAATATACCTTTTTAAGAAAATGAAAAAGTAAGAAAACTGCTTAGAAACTGGGGGGGCTTATTGATTAAAGTCCAAATTGTATCGTAAAGGTGTGAATTCGCCACTTCCCCATATTTGGGTATTCAGCAAACTCTGTGATGTGACGAATTCACCAGCTAACGACAGTCACACACTACACAATAGACAACTACTGATGCAGTTGTGAATTCATTATGGGAATCCGCTGTTTAGTGAATAAAGAGAAGAGAATCAGGGCATAGCCACCTGAAGTGGCTCCCTATAAGCAAATGAATCATTTACAGTGTTCTCCTTCTGACATTTAAGGCACTTCACTCCTCCCTCCATTTCCTCACTCGTATGCCCGTACATTCTTCGACGTCAATTGTGCTCCTCCCAAAGCAACCAGCTTTGGATGCCACACACCAATACTGCCATTTCTCGTCTTAAACCCATTCTCTTTATGCCCCCCACTCCCCCTTCCCCCCACAACATCTGGAAATCTATACCTCTTTACCTTTCCCAGGAACTTTCCCTCTGCACTTTTAATACCAAACTGAAGCTCTACCTTATGGAGCACTACAACTGATATTTATCACTGATTTTTATATATACATTTTATTTTATCCTTAAGTAGTTCTTTATTCTTCATGTATGTATTTATTGACTAGTGTTTCATCACATTGCTACAGCTCTTATTACCCCTCTGTCTGTGTATGTAAGTCTTCCTCCCATTTAGACTGTAAGCTCTATGGGGCAGGGACCTCCAACCTCTTGTGTCAACCACAACCTGGCACTTAAAGTGTTGTTTCCTTGTAATATTATACTTGTATTCTATAATGCACTTTTCCCATGTCTACATTATATTTGTATTGCTGAAATGTACAGCGCTGCGTAAATTTGTGTCGCTTTATAAATAACATTATACATACATATAATTCACTTTGACAGTTGAATTCTCACTTTAATCAATAACCCCCTGATATTTGCAGCATATTAAAACCAAATCATTAAGGTGATGTCCTTATAGGAGTCCTTAAAAAAAGTTTTAAAGTGTGGGCAGTGTTGTGACAACATTATCTCACTGCTGCGTTATTTGATGACCCAGTGGGATGCTGGGAGCTGCCATATTGTTGATGGTAGCCGCCATCTATTAGACAGATAGGGCAGGAAAGAGGGGCCCATTTTATTTTCTTGACACCAAGTCTTTTTAATGGACCTTTTTTACACTCCGGGATCCTTCAACTGACTTCATGCTGCAACTAAAAGAAAACCCAAAGGGTCCCACCTGTCACCTGCACATAGAGTCCAATCTAACAAGGGACAAAATCCCTTCTCAGGCAGCCCTACTCATTGATGCAAGCAGATTAGATCCATGACATTGCTTAGAGCAAAGACCTTGAATAATAAGGCGATAATTATCTGAGACTGATTGCAAGTAGATCAATAGAATAATTACTAATCATATTGCATGTCAGTGAACTAATGCACCCATGCTAAAATTAGCGAGAGCATTCCAGCCTCAGTCAACCCGTGATTGTAATTTATTTACATTTCTAACCAAACTGCATCGAAATAAAAGGATGTTGGGTGATGTTTACTTAAAGGGTGAAACAGTTGAATTCTTTTCTTTACCAACTATTTATAACATTTGCTG
>WMED01014797.1:3635-13889 GCA_019650415.1 Pipa parva | reverse complement strand
GTTTTTATTTATGATTTACACAACGTGCCAACTTTTCTGATTTTGGGGTTTGTACAATAACATGCTAAATGTAGATAGTCATACTACTTATGTCTCTATGTTGCCTACTTAATATTTGATTGTTATAAATGTTGGTACCTAATGGACGTACTGGAGAAGCAATGTGAATCTATAAGGTATAGTCATCCTACCTCCAGAAAACTTCTTGTATGCCTTATTGTTTAACTCATCTCTGTAAAAAAGTCTGTTTTTATAGTGATATATTGTACAGGGAAGCATATCTGTATTAACAGTAGTTGCCAGTGATTCTTTCAGGGCTCACTTGACAGACCTTGATAAGAACCCACTGGAGAGGAAAGAGAGGGTATGGTATTTTTATTTCTTACTGGGTAAATTCATGAGTTGGGGAAAAAAGTCAGATACGGGTTCAAGCTTCACACAACTGTAAAGAAGGTTTTCTGTCCTTCAGACTAACTATAATCACTTATGCTAATGCCTTGTGACATTGCCTTTAGACATCAAAGCTGCAAAACAGACTGCATAATAAAAAATAAGAGCAGCCTAGTAACCCAACTTCTCAACAGAGATAAGGTATGAAACAGAAGGCAGAAAACTCTAGAATAGACAAGAACCAATGCACAGAAAGTGTGTCAATCACAGACTAATTAAAGGGACACTAAAGGTTCAATACAAATACAAAACCAAGTACTGTCCAACATATGTAAAGAGTAATTAGTGTTTACTAAGCTGGTTTTCACTTACCCAGTGGTGAAACATGCTCAGTTAGGGAGCATTATATTTGGCTAAGGGTGGAACCAAGAGCCATCACTCTCCTACATGTTACTGCTGTGTAAGTTAAAGCCAGCACTAATTACACTTTACATATGGTGGACAGTCATTGGATATGTATTTTTTCCAAACCTTTAAGCTAGGTTCACACTAGCTGATTATCAGCTAGTATCCATTATTTCCTGTGGTATAATTCATACAGACTATTGTGTTTTGTACCATAGACAATAATGAGTCTAATTAAAAAACAAAAACAGCTGAACATCAGCTAGTATGAACCAGCTTAAGTGTCCCTTTAAAAAGTAGAATTATGGGAAAATAAATGTCTTCTCAGCAAAATAACTTTTTTTTGAGCAAAATGAGCGGAAAACAAAATGTCACCACTTAAATTTACATTTTCATTTTTTATTTAGATATTTTTAGCAAGGTTGCCAAACACAAAAGAAATGTAATGTTGCCCCTGTATAAACTTGCTTTATTATATTGTATTATTATTATTTTATTATGTCCAAAATATGTTTCAGTTGAATGGGTTGCCATGAAGTTTCTGAAAGCAGAATCCCTGGCGATTCCTGAGCCTCCTGAATAGCAGATCACAACTGCAATGCAGTGGGACATCTTATTATTTATGGGCTTTGAAAAAGCAGGACCAACAGATAGGAAAATGGGAATAGGCTCTGGTCAATCCACCATTCTTGGAATATTAGTATTTTTTTTTAATAAAGTATCTCCAAATTCCCATTGTATAGGACTTTAGATTGCTTGAATTTATATTTGTATAATAATTATTTGTGCCCTTTTGTGTATGGTATGGTCTTTTATATACTTGTGTGACATAGCTTTTGTATGTTTTAATGAACAGAACTGTTATAGTTACACTTTACAAAATATGTTCACTGGAAGGAAGAAGGAGCATTAAATCATTGTACTGTGTGATGAATGGTTTGTACTGTACATTGAAGAATAAATTGAACAAACTGGCGTAGAGCTCAGTGAACATGAAATCAGCTATTAGAAAGAAGCTTGTGAACAAATTCTGAAGCTGATATGCATCTTTTGATTAATGCCCTATCAATCAACCATACTGGTTACCTTTGCAAAGTCTGCCTGTAATCATTCATGGTTCCTTTCAGGAAAACTGGCAGGAAATATAGGCTCCTAATAACTAAACATTATTACTGATTTCTTACTCAACATTGCAGAGAAGTGTTATTTGTGTTTGCGTTTTCTAGTTCTTATAGGATTACAGTATTGGATAAAAAGTGTTTTCTTTACAGTCTGAGAGTGTTTTAAATGTTATTACAACCTAAACAGAAAGACTACTGTCAAAACCCAAGAGAATAGGAGAAAGCAAAACTAGTAATATAATAAAACATCATTCAGAATTGGAATTTTGGGAAAAAATTTGTTGTAATTTCTCTGTTTTTTTTTGTTTTTTTTATCCAGTGACTTCAAAGTGCAGAAAAATGCAATAAATAAGAATGCATGTATCGAAAAAAAAAGACTTGATATAAATTATTTATTCACTATTTACATTTTAATGTCCATGAGAAAAACTAGTGATTTGATCTATGTCATGGCTGCCAGTAGATATCTGAATCTTTGTCATTTGTATTTTAATTAAAACTGTGTTCAAAATTTTCTGGAAACAACATAGGAACCAAGGGCACTGTGCCAATGGAAACAATAGCACACAGCCTATTTCATATTCTTACTTATTCTTATCTTTTTCTTTTTTTTTGCTCTGAACTGAGCTAATGAAGAATGGTTTGGCAGTGCTTGACTGCAGATTGAAGTCTTTGTGCTGTAATAGTATTTGCCTCTGATCTGATTCGCAGACTCAGAAACAGAGAGGAGTAATGAAGTGATGACAGGTATTAGCATGCATAATGGGCTTTAATAGACATTTAATGATGTTAAACTAAGGGAAAGAGTGATTCCCTCCCATTGGAATATCCCCGCACTGAAACCCATTGATCACAACTTCCATAGAAAGAGACTTTAGTGTAAAGCACAGTGATAGAAATCCTTCAGGTGACACATTGGAAGAGCTGAGCAAATAAATGAATGATATGACATGTGCAGTGTTCAAAACACATTAACCAATTGATTTTCTCTCCACCCGTAATGCAGTCTTGAGACATGAAGGAGTTTGTACTTCCTTTGATAAAAGGACTTGCTTTTTCCAGGGGGCAATACATGAAAACCACTGTATTGTACACATACCTTTGAGGACTCTAGTAGAATACCCTCCGTCTAACTCATAAATAATATCACATTAAAATATCATTGCAGGTTGTGAAAATTTGAAACAAATTGATATTTGTACATTTGTTTCTCTTTCTGTTTAAGGTGAAGTCAAGCATTAGCATTGCTTCAATTAAAACAATCACTTTTATTAAATAATGTAGGTTTTCAAATATGTAAATCACTTTACTGGGTTTTTTTTTCAGCTGCAACAGATTAATAGTATGTACTAACAATGATGTTAAACACTTTTAGTATAAGGGAAAATTTCTCACAGCTAATGTAGGAATATACATTAGGCGTGAGAATTTAAACTCAGCTGATTTACTTGCATTTCAGTCCAGCTCTGAGCTTCACATACCAGCCTACCCCAGTTTCACTGCAACAGATGCAGCAACAGATTCTAAACCGGCAGCACAGCATGGGCTCCGCCTTTGGTCACAGCCCTCCTCTTCTTCATCCAGCACCAACATTTCCTACTCAACGTACCATTCCAGGCATTCCCGGTGTTTTGAATCCAGTGCAAGTCAGCATTGGCCCATCAGAGGTCACACAGGTGAGGAAAAAGTCTTAGCAATGTTTTTCCATAAGCAGTGACGGCAAGTATATTTAGTAAAGCATCAAATAGAGAGAATGATTTAAAATCAAGTCAAAACATTGGTGTAAAAATGTTATAATTCCTCAGAAAACCATTATTTTTTCTTTAGACGCAAACATCCCGACACATAAACCTTTTATGATTGGTTCTTTGAATGCATTAAAATAACGGAACATTAACTAATATTCTTATTTAGGCTAGACCCCTACCCAATCAAGAGCTAATACTAAATTTGTCCTTATGGGATGATTCAAGCTCAGTGTTCCAGATGACAGAGAATTGACCAAAACATTTACATGATGTCCAGTGCTTCTTTGCAGCTTGGAAAGGTCCTTAATACAGTCATGCAGTGTAGGGAAGAGATAATGGCTAAAAACAGTAAGCATTAAATGTTTCTTGATGTTTATAGATGTTACAAAAAAAACAACAGAAAAATATTTAAGTTCAAGTGATCAGTTAAATTGCAGTTTTATTTTTAAAAACTGATTATTGTATATTGTATGATAATTTTAGAGTTATCATGTTTATCAGTCAAATTTTTCTGAACAGTGGTATGTGCCAAAAAATGTGTTTTTCTGCCAGATTTATTATAAAAGGGTAACAGCTGCCAAGTTAAGCATTCTAATTATTCAAAACATTACTTCTTTTATTTTGTAATTTTGCTTTGGCTGATCTTACTAAATATGGAAATTATGTGTTCGTTACCATTTATGAAATTTACAAAAGAGAATCATTTCACTATGCCCTTTAAACAGTCATTTCTATGTGTTCACTCTAGAAGCAGGTTTTGTGTTCATTATAAATATGGGAAACTTCATATTTTCAATGGAATCTCATGTTTGTTACCCCCAAAATTTAGCAGACCAAACCCACAAGTGAATCAGCTGTGAGCAGCACTGGGGATCCAATGCACCACAAGCGCTCTAAAGTAAAGCCGGAAGAAGAGCTCCCGAGCCCTGGCGCTGTTTGCATTCAGGTAATTGTAGCAATAAATATAAGTACATCCCATTTTCTGCATGTATATATACAGTATATATATATATATATATAAAGTCCGGTACTGGCATGGAGCACTCAATTTAAATAGCAAAACATAGAGAAGTTTTAGTACTCTTGTTGGGGGCAGATTCCTTGTTTAATGAATGATATAGATCCTTAAACATGGCTGCTACAAGTTATTATCTTACACTTGGTCAATAGATTCCCTGTAGCAATATTCAGTTAAGATTGACAGCTCTGGTATACCACCCCTGTTCTAATTTAACTGAAGATGACATATTGTCTTCTGTAAGTCACCAGAAACTGTAAGAAGACACAGTAGTTAATAATTTGTTTTAATTACTAAAATAATTTAGTTAACAGAGATAATTAGACTCCAAAATAGGAATACCAAATATTTTATATATTACAGTATGCCATACCATTGGCACTTTGGTGAATCAACCCCTCAGATACATGTACTTGCTTTTATTTACTAAATGATTTATTTATGAAATTATTATATTGAAATCTCACATGTTCTAATTACCTTAATGTTTTGGTGGGACAGACCACATCCTTTTACATATCACAGCAAGCTAAATTCACATTCTTGTTTCTTAAATCTGTGTTTAGGATCAGCCAGATGGAATCACTTTAGTTAAAGAGGAGGGGGACAAGGATGAAAGTAAACAAGAACCTGAAGTGGTCTATGAAACAAACTGCCATTGGGAAGGCTGCTCACGAGAGTTTGACACACAGGAACAGCTAGTGCATGTAAGTTAATGAAATCTAGGTACTGGAGTCTTAAAGCTATGCAGCCTTCTTTCACAGAGGTCAGGTTCTTTGACCTTGCGCTGAGTCAAGTTTCTTTGCCAGCAGCATTGTAAAGTCGAGAGGTCTTTATGAGTTCCAAAGAATAAAGAGAAATCTTAACTGTGGTGCTTGACCTGTTCAGTCAGTTACAGCTTAGTGCCGAATTCAATAAAGTCTACAGCAGAGAATTTAATGGCTCTGATCTTGTAAGCCAGCAAACATTCTGGGTTTTTCCCGATTGCAGACTTTGATATGTATTGAGTAATAGTAAGCTGAACATGAATTAATGCCGACCTCAAGCTGAGAGCCTTGTACTGTATAGCAGACATTGCTCTTTTTGCTGTGTTGTTGGGTTGTGGATCACTTGTGTCCATTTTGACAGTATTGCCTTTGTGAAACAGTAGCTTTTTTTCCCATGGAGCAGGAAGGTAAGTGAAAATGCTAACAAATTACACTTCTAAATAGCTGCCCCTCTGGACCTTTGGTTTTGTCCAGCTTCTGTATAAAACAAGGATGCAACATAACCTTTAGATGCATATTTACATTATTAATTTTTCTATAACTTAATTTGTTTGACTTAGAAATCCACCAAACTCAAATTTAGCCCCAAGATTAGGAATAAATTACAAAGCTCAAAAATGGTTATTTTCTATATTATAGTGGACTTTAAAAGATACTGAATCATTTATTGTGCGCATTTATATAGTGCCAAAATCTCCCGCAGTGCTTTACTGAAATTAACCAATAACTTAATCTGCTTTTCACATTGAAATCTAATATCCCTATGCAATTACACAAACTCAAACAAGGGCCAGCTTAGTTGGGCTTTAACCTATTATGTTTTTGGGCTGTAGAGGAAACTGGATTACCTGGAAAAATCCTGACTCTTTGTAATAGTCCAAAATCTGTAGATAATCAAAAGCGGCAATAGCATTGGGTAAACAACTGAGTTATTATGTAGTTTACATGCTTAATATTTAATGTAAATGCTGGAAAATATACATATTGGTCGTCATCTTTGAATCTTATACAATGCTGTTTACATACTGCACAGATCTAAGGCTTTCCTTGAAGCAAAACTTTAGTTTCAATTATCTAAGAATTAAGGGGGTAATTCAGCAAACTGTGAACTTACCTCCCGATCCTTCGCATCAGCTTGCCGAGACTGTTACGCGCTCGCTGATGTCCTACACGCGGACATCAGCGAACACTTTATAGAGATTCCAGTCTCGGCAACTGGTGTTGACTAAACTGGAATACCTTTAAAGCGTTCGCTGATGACCGCGTGTAGGACATCAGCAAGCGCGTAACAGTCTCGGCAAGCTGATGCGAAGGATCGGGAGGTAAGTTCGCAGTTTGCTGAATTACCCCCTAAGTCTTAAGATGGCTACACATGGACTGATTTCTCTGCTGCCTTTAGTCTGTTTCTTTGATCATTCTATCAGTAGAAATCCACTTCATGGTCAGACAAAACTTCAGCCTACTCCGTTTGCTCAAAAGTAAATGGCAGGTCCACTCATCAAGTGTAGGAAAGTACTATAGTGTAATCAGCATGTTTATAAGAAAGTATATCTCATATTATAAGTTGTTTGTGGCTACTAGGAGTTCGACAATGAATACAGAGGCAGCATTCACCCTTCCTCAAAACATAGCAGACTGGTTTATTAAATGAAAGTAATATAGCTGCTATCTGCTAAAGAGCAGAGCTGCCAAGGCTATATTCCTTCACTGAATGCTTATTGTGACCTATAGTGAATCATTAATAGTTAATGCCAATGGCAATGATCACAGACTCATGCTCATTTAATTAATTAATTTAATCACATGCCCATTTAATTTTTAAAATAGAGGTTTTTAAGGATTTACATTTCCACTTGTAGGAAGAATACATATTTAGAGCAGAATAAAGGTCATTTTAGCAAAGTACATATTTTAAAATGACCTTTTATGCTTGCTAGGTGAAACCATCTTAGTGCTTACAACAATTATTGTAAGCTAGCATCACTGGTTTACATCATAAGGATTCTCATTTTCTCTGTGTCATTTGCTATTCTGTGCAGAGTGGGCTATTTTCCGATAATGCATTCTAGTAACATTTTATGCCTGGTAGAAATTACATTGGTGCACATCCAACATAAAAATGTGGTGTACCATGATCTTTCCATGAGCCCACCCACCTGATTCTGCACTCTGTATGCCCTCTTGTATTAACGATGAACAAGGTCATTTGAGCCTGTGCATAGGCATTGAGATTGTATGGATGTGCCACAGATGGTGGAACCCAAAATGGCAGCTGCATTCAACAGTATTGTGGTTTCAGCTTGTCGTAGCTAAAAGTGAGATATATAGCTTTTGGAGTTGGGGAGAAACTGTCATTCCAATACAGTATGTTTTTTTAATGCTGCTTTAGCTTTTCCCAAGACTGTTGACTACTTAGGTGTGTGCCTTGTAGCTTTAAATTCAGCATGTGATCACCAGCTATACTGGTTTTCCACAAATTTACAATGTCATTCTAGAGCTTACCCTGACCGTGGCAAAATTGACAGCTGCATCAGTCTTTTTTTCAGAGATCCACTGAATTACTCTTGCAAAGTCAATAGCTATTCAGTCTATGATATTAAAATATTTTAGAAGGAGGGAGAGGGGGTTAGCAGTTGGGCTTTAGATTTACACATACATATTTAATATCAAAGAGCTGCAATGCAGTTTTATAATGTCCATATCCTGCTTTTTATTATACCTTTTTTAATATAGGCTAATATTAAACATGTTGCTTATTAAACAAGTTGTATAGATCTTTCTTATTGGTATTCTTGTTAAACAGATTCTATTTGGCAGTTGGTCAAAACAGCTGTGCTATGACGTCATTTTTTATTAATATTATTTTGGTGCTGGTTGTGCAGTAAAGTAGCATAGTTCTTATTTATTTTTAAGCTGCTTTCCTTGCAACCAAATGTAGTTTATGCTACCATCTTTTCCTTCCAAGTTTCATTATTGTTTGAGGTTTGATTGAAGTTTGTAAACTAATGGATGTTTTGAAGAGTTTACATTTTCTACTTTTTAGATATAATGACATTAACTATTTGCTGTAGCCCTATTCCATGACACATCACAAGCATTACCTTCATTGGCTCTATGAGTAAGCTAAGCTGAAAGAAACCATAAGGGCAAAATTGATTCTCTCCTTTCCAAAGAAAGGGTATAATATATTTGTATTAAAAGTCACTTGGTTTGCTTAATCTTTGGAGTTTTTATCTGTAAATATTTTATCTCATAGGAAGCACCTACAATTGAAAAAAAAAATGAAATATTCTTTTGAAAATGGAGCTGCTGACCTGGTAAAGCTTTCATTTTACAGTAACAAACAGACACCCTGTGTTATTTATAACACCTATCCTTCCCCTCTGCCCCTTGCAGTTAATAGCAGGATTCATGATTCTCCATGGTTGTCTATCTAATGCGTAACAGCGCTGGCTTCCTGCTAAAGCAAGTTGCTATCTATAATTGATATCCTTCCATGGAATAGGGTAGGAGATGCAACTGAAGAGTTTTTGCTGAGCCCTTTTAAATCCTGACAAGCCCATCCTCTTATTCAAGTTAAGTTATTGAAGGCACTGCAGGAATTTAAGGCTTTTTTTGAACTAAACTAAGAAGCATATGGTTTGTATCAGAAGAAGGAAATAACAACATAAAATGTTGAGTGACAGTGTTTGAAAATTGCATGCACTTCCTGTCATGTAGTCCTACATGTCCTTCAGAATAATATACTTTTTATTGTCATTACGACAGAAATGTACAGTGCTAACCAGTAAACAGATTACAGTATATAATATGCACAGAAACACTTTTCTCTATTTTTGCCAATAAAAATCATTATAGATAATGCAATGATGAATAGCAGAGCAGTGATATCACAAACTTCATTCCCATAATTCATTTCATACCTAGGGAGATGTTTATAAACACTTCCACTGATTATATAGCGTCAAAAAAACTTTTGGAGTAAAAAAAAAAAAATGCATCACATGATGATATAAGCTTTTTAAATAGGCAACACCAGCAAACATTGTTTCTATGCCAAGAGGTGGTCAAAAATTTGTTTTTAATTTTTATAATTAACTCCCCTGGGAGCACATTTACTAAAGTCGAAAACCTCATTATCACCGTTTTTGACAGTTATTGATGTTATTTTGGTGAATTTGGATCTTAAACCCTTCTCTCTTGCTGTCCCTTATCTTTGGAATTCTATACCCCTCTACCTCTGCCAAAAGCAATCCATCCATATCTTAAAAACTAAATTAAAATCTTACCTCTTAGATCACTAGCACTGGTTTTCATGTCTATATTAATATTTATGCAATTATATATTATTTTCTTATTTCATTGGTACCTGTAGCCAAATGAACTGTTACTTTATCCTACTGCACTTGTCCCCCTCCTATATGTTTATGTAAGTCCTCCTCCTACTTAGATTGTAAGCTCTATGGGGCAGGGACCTCTATCCTCTTATTTCAATCATGACCTGGCACTTAGAGGGTAATTCAGGAATGATCGAAGTACCCTTGCGAAGCTTCTCATCACTTCGCCAAGATGGGTACGTGCTCACTGGTCTCCTGCACTCGGAGATCAGCGAACGCTTTAAAGGTACTTCGGCTCGGCAAGGCAAATCGCTGATGTATTTTCTTGATTATATGTTTGTATTTTACTTCACTTATTCATTGTTCCGCAATTTACCCTTGTCTTTATTATTTTGTGTATTATGACTGGAATGTACAGCGTTGCGCATCCTTGTGGCACTTTATAAATAAAAATATACATACATTTTG